>JAODAL010046842.1:0-30516 GCA_025379985.1 Phyllomedusa bahiana
CAAATGCGTAGGGGCCGACCAGGAGTCACCCTGGCGAAGATTCAGTAGAGCGGCCCTCTGCAGGGGAAATCCCGTGCCGGCTCTTAAAAGAAAACTGGGGGAACTCTAGAGGAAAGTCTGTAGGTCCGTCGTCACCGGATCGCCCCGGTCCCAGAGAGGGGTGGCCCAAGCTAGAGCATTCCCGGACAGCAGACTGACCACGAAGGCCACCTTAGAACGTTCAGTGGGGAATTGACCAGCCATCAACTCAACGTGCATCGAGCACTGGGTAATAAATCCCCTGCACAGTTTGGAGTCCCCGTCAAACTTGTCAGGTAGTGGTAAGCGTAGCCGAGAAGTCCCGGGTGCTGGCGGAGGTGTCGCCACAGGAGGAGGAGTCGGCGGCTGTTGGTTAGCCAGGAGCTGCTGCATCATGGCGGACAACTGGTTCAGCTGCTGGGCTTGTTGCGCTAGTTGATGTGACTGCTGAGCCACTATCGCCGTGAGATCCGGTTCACTGGGCAGAGGTACCTTGGCGGGATCCATGGCCGGATCTTACTGTAACGAATGCAGGTAGTGGATCCGCTGGACCACTGCAAGCGATGGTATAAGCCGTACCAGGGGACGGAATCTAAGTAAAACCCGGTTTTCACCAGAGCCCGCCGCAAAGCGGGATGGACTTGCTGCAGCGGAGAACTACCAGGTCGTCCCACTGGCGTGACTTGCTTGCGGTGGCAGCCAAGGCAGTACGTGGTACAAAATTGTGAGATGTAGGTGAAGTCGGGGACAGGCAAGAGTTCAGGGCAGGCGGCAACGGTTCGTGGTCAAGACACTGGAGCGAAGACGGTTTGGTACACGGAAGTCAGGAAACAAGGCAGAAGAAGCTTTCTCTGAAGGCAGTAACGCACTAAAGATCCGGCAAAGGTTACCCGGAAGGAAGGGGTTAAATAGGGTCACCTGCCAGCCTTAGCCAATAATGGGCGTACTGCCCCTTTAAATCCTGGAGAGCCGGCGCGCGCGCGCGCCTAAGGCGCGGGCATGCGCGCTCCGGCCGGCCAGGAGAACGGGAGGACGCGGGAGCGCGGAGAGGTAAGCGGGCAGCCGGGACCCGACCCGCGGGACCGGCAGGAGCCGCCGGACCCCGGCGGGTGGCCGCACGAGTGCGCCCGCAGACCGGGCGAGGGGCTGCGGGACCACTCGTGACAACGGATAATAAAAGGTGGGTTTTGCACCAATGAAATAAGACAGCAGTTACTAGCAAATTTCTGTATCCTAATGTAAGTTCAAGGCGGGTTTTTGAACAAAACTGGGCTGAACAAAATAAAAAGTACTGTTTCACCTGAGATGCGAGGTGTGCTGGCCAAAAACTGGCAAAAAAAAGCCATTTCAATGCAGGTTGAAAGCAGAGTCTGGGCTGCACAATATACACTCTCCTTTCAAAAGCCTGCCTGCATGTTTGTCTGTGTTCGTCACCTCCCCATCTCCCCCGCGGCTGTAAAGCGCTAGATGCTTCTTTAAAAGTCTCTGTCTAACTAACTAAGAGTTGAAATTCTCTAATCTACCTATGTTCTAATGTTGACAGCTAAAAGCATAGTTGTCTGTATGAATAAAGAGAACTGTGTCGCTGAGCTGTATTGAGAGAGATCTAGCACACGTCGTGCTCTAGTGAGAGACTCTGAAACACTGATGATGACCAGGAAATGCTGTTCGCTGCAAAACGTGGTCGTTTGATTTTTCCAGCCAATGACAACCATACACATCACAGTCATGACGTCGCACACCCAGCTCACCCTGCTCTATGCTCTAAGCTGATTTGCAGGCCGCCAAAATGACAGGAAGCGATGAAAATGGCGCGATAGTAATAGATTATGCGCAGAGTCTCACCTAAAATACCGCGTGATCGGAAATTTCCGATCAACCTAAAAACCGTGCCAATTTCAACTTTGTCGATTATAATCGCTCATCCCTAATTGTCAGTAAACAATTATAGAGATGTTCTATATACTCTTTCAATTTTGAGGGGGGTTCTTTTATATTTAAAATGTGTGTGAAAATGTCTGATTCACCAGTAAATCATATATCATGATCTGCTAGTATTCGTAAGTTTGTGTCCTTTCATGCTCAGGGCTCTACCTATTTTTAATGGTATATTTTCTTGTACCATATTATGTATTATAAATTCATACACAGTCAAGTAACTTTATTATGACCATCAGCTTATTTAAAGAGAAAACAGCATGGACAACATCTATATGGGCTGGGAATTACTCAATAAGGAAATAAGGGGCCCAGAGTCACAGGCAAGGCAATCAGCATATATGGGTGTACATGATCTGCAAGCATGTATCCATACAAAAATCAGTTGACAGTAACTTAACAATGTTTCGAAAACATTCCTCAGACCATAATGCTGCCACCACTAGTTCTTTCAGCAATATTTGCAGGGGTTTGTTTTCCGTTGTTTCTCACCTGACACACCAACATCCATCCATTCGATAAAGCAGAAAACCTAACTAATTGGAGAAGAAAAACCTTTGACAATCAGCAGAGGTCCACTTCTGACACTGCCATGAAAACTGAAGCCTTTTCTGCAGGTACAACTTCTTTAGCAGAGTTATAGTCACCATCCATCTGCTTTGAAGCCCTAAACGCTTTGGTGGTGAGATAATCCTCTATAATGTGTTGGACGATCCTTGTGCACCTTTGTAACCAACGTTCACCTCTTACATCAATGGCATGTGGTTCTCCACAGTTTCCAGATTTCTTATTCACGAGGGTGCCATTTGTCAACTCACGATACACTTTCACCACAGAAGCACACAAACAATTCATAAATTGTGTAGTTTCAGAAAGCCAATAGATATTCCTTTTTGCAACTCTGATAAATCACCCCCTTATAACCATAACATCAACAGGTGATATGTGTGCAGACAGCCTGTTGCACATCTTATATACCCATCAATCCAGCTCACGACATGTGACTTCCTTCATGAGTAATGAGCTGCCAACGTTAAAAGTATGTAATGTATTAGAAAACTTCTAAAAATTAAATATGCAATCAAATAGCAAAATTAAAAGTTTATAGGTCACAGAAAATGGCAATGCAAAGAAAATTATAAAAAAGGTTTTCGATTTTGTAAAAGTAGTAAAATATAATGAAGACTTTATAAATTGTATATTTGAAATAATACTGACTCACAGAATAAAGTGAACATGTTATTTATGCTGCAGGCTAAACACCATGAAACCTTAAGCCAAAAGACAAGGATGCAGATGTGTCTTTTTCCTTTTCTATTTGTAGGGATCAGTCCCAAATGTCTCTAAGCTGATTCAGGAGCAGTCTTTGGGGTTAAATAAATGTAGGTCTTTATTTCAGATAAAAAGGAAAAAAAATGAAATCACCATGACTTTCTTCAGCTATCATACAACAAAACACAAAGGACCAGATGTACAGTATAAAAACTCTCTAGACTGTTTTTGATACCCATAATAACCAATCAGAGCTCAGGTTTTTTCAGAGCACTATATGAAATGAAAGCTGAGCTCTTATTGGAAAAACAAAGACAGTCTTACTGCTAGACAGTATTCATACATAAGGCCCAAGGCCCTTGATTGTATCTTAATTGCTCTTGGAGAGGCACAACCCTCCTGTGAACCTGTGGCATTCTTGACCATTGGCAGTATGATGTAGGGTTGACTCGGTGGTAGTATCAGCCTTCCAGGCTCTGACATAGTACAGTTCACCTTTCACAATCCAGAGCAGCAGTCACCCCACTGCCGGCAGTCCCTACGCCGTGGTCTGGACTCTGGTCGCACCACCTCCTGGCTCCTGCTTTGCCTGTACTCACCTGGTCCTATCCTGCTTCCTCCTCGGCTGGGGTGCTCCAGCACGTCTTCCACCTGTGAGAGGCACATTCCCTGAGGGCCACTAGGGGCACGCATGCACCAGTTCCCTGGATTTAAAGGGCGCTCAACAAGTAATTATGTTTCCTGCAATGTGTGTTTGATGAGGGCCTTTTAGGGATTCTGTTTCCTGCTCTACATGCCCAGTTGTTGGTATCCATTCCCTTGTTACGCTTTGCTGTGCATTCCCTAGCGAATTCTATTACACTACCATTTGCTGTTCTTGCTTACGGCTAGCATGTCTACTTCCCCTTTCTATCTGCTGTTGTTGCCGTACCTGCGTGCCAGTCCATTCATCTTGCTGCTCCAAGTTCCGGCTTCCTCCTGTGGTCAACGCCTCCTCCTTCGACTGTCACCACTAGTAACTGCTTCCAGGGTAGTGATCTGGGGGTTCACTGCAGCACAGCCCTTCCTACTTTGCGGCGGGAACTGGTGAAGACAAGGGGCCCCTTAGATTTCGCTCCCCAGTGTAGGCAATGCCAGCACTATGCGGTGACCAGAGGATCCACCGTATTCTACGCAGTTACTCAGGACAATCGTGACACAAGGTTTCTATACATTTCTATGCTTGAAGGAGAGCAGTGATTGCTAGATTTCTATGCATTTTGCAAGTATGTTAGGAAAAAAATAACTGCTTCGATCAGTTGCCATATTTGCACTCACTTATAAAGCTATGCTCCAGAAGAGGGTGAACTGAGGACAGAGGTCTCTTCAGCTTTACTCGTCTGTAGTCTGTAGCAGGCAAATGCAATAAAGACATTATTATTTTCTCTTTTCAAGACAGATGGAAGGAATTTTGAATACAACGTGCTTCTTAAAGCATAGAAATCAACAGAAGAAGACAAAATAAACAAGGTTTACGTAAAAACAATGCCAAATTATATGATTTAAACATAAAAGGGCAGAAGCACGTCCATTTGTTATAAATTTAGAAAACTGAAGAAATGTATTGTCACCTTCTTTCAAAATAAAACATGCACAGTAAAGATTTTGGCATAATCTTTACAGGATTAGATGGGTGGAAATATTAAATCATGCTTTGCTGGTGATTCCCATAAATTGTTTGTGCTTGTTTAGTTGCTAAAACTTTAGTAGTTGAACTGTAAAGTATGCTTATAGATTCTGATTGCTTATAACAATATTGTATTCAGTGGAGTCGAAATGGTCACTTTTCTTTTAAAAAGTATAGTCCTTATAACATATATTTTCTTAGAGAAAAATGCCTCTTCATTTATCAGGCTCAACTTCTCCCAACTTCACTCATGATTTACTTTGAAATCCTAGTCCCAAAATGGATTTACTAAGTAGAAGCCTATGAAAAAGAGAAGGGTAGAAGCAGCGACAGAACCAGAGACAGACACAAAGACATAGCTAAAAGCTCTATTCACTACTATATCTCACCTCAGTGATTGACTAAGGACTTGCACTGTTTAGTACAGGAACATTGCTAGAGAAGGCTTGGCCTCAAAGAAAACTTTTGGATGGGCCCATTCGTCCCCTGCCAGCATCTCTCCTGACCACGAACATTTACCGGTAACTTTTACTAATAGTCATGAAGTTACTAGATAAAAAAAGGAGTACATTTCTGATCATACATATTAATCATACTGCCATGAAACAAATCCACTATACCAAGACCAACATTACCAAACATTTCCAATAACACTTCTACATATGGACCTGAATATACTACCAGAACACGACCACAAATTACCAGCACATAGTGACTGAATAATACCCCTATACTATTATTGAATCAAAATCAGTATACAAAGACCAAAATGACAGCCATAGAGTGACCATATAGTGGTAGGTACCAGTGTACACAAGCTCTGCAGACTGTATATTACCACAATGCAGTAACCATATAGCACTAGATACCAGAGAATACAGACTCTAAAGACTGTATTTTACCCCCATACAGTGATCATATAGTGATAGATGCCAGTGTACACAGATTCTGCAGATTGTATATTACCACCATATAATATAGTAATATATAGTAATATAGTAATAATATAATAATATATAGTAATATATATAATATAGTACCACCATATAGTAATATATACCAGTTGTACACAGGTTCTTCAGGCTGTATATTACCTCCATATTGTGACCATATAGCGCTAGATACCAGTGTATACAGCCTTTGCAGACTGTATATTACCCCCAAAACAGTGACCATATAGTGGTAGACACCAGTTGTACATAGGCTCTACAGACTGTATATTACCTCCAAACGGTGACCATATAGTGGTAGACACCAGTTGTACATAGGCTCTACAGACTGTATATAACCCCCAAACGGTGACCATATAGTGGTAGACACCAGTTGTACATAGGCTCTACAGACTTTATATCACCACCATAAAGTGATCATATAGTAGTAGATACTAGTAAACACAGGCTCTGCAGATTGTATATTACCCCATATAGTGACCATATAGTGGTAGTAACTAGTGACACAGGCTCTGCAGTTGTTCACTTTCCCTTTCCTTCTGCATCTGGTTCCAGATCACCATGAAGACTTCTCCCAGCCTCCACTCATCTCTGTAGATTTGGACACAAATATTTCAGAATCTTCACATTCTGAGATATTTGTGTCCTCACGTCTCTTTAACTATTCCCACTATAACCTCTGTACAAACTTCTCAATGGTGGGGGAGTGGGTACAGGTCATAGTTTAGAGGCAAAGTCTCCTAGAGGGGTTGTGAGGAACAGATGACTAACCCCTTGGAGATTGTGTTATAGCTAGAGATGGGCGAATTTTTCTAAAAAATTTTCAGATTCGGGACTTTGCCGAATTTTCCGACAAAAATTAGTTTCGGTCCGAATTGCTTTGGGATAAATTTCGTGTTAAAAAACAGCTATTTCCAGGCGCACAGAGCGCTGCAGGGTGCGGTAAAAACATTGTGCCATGCTTAAATATGCAGAGGTACTTGGTTTGGTCTTCATACAATGTTTGTTTTTTTAGTATGCACCGCATATGACGCCGCCGCTCTTAAGTCGCTTCACTATAAAATTCCCTGAGCACTTAAGAGGGCAAAAAATGACCAAAAAACGAAGGGGGAATGTAGCCTGATAAGGTCATGGCAGCGACAGCTGGAAAAAAACAAGCTGAGGGATCAGGTGGCAACATCAGTGACAGAGTGTGGAGGTGACGGCAGCAGCCACAGCAGCATGAGGTAAGAGAGTGGCACAATGACATTCTGGAGGTGACAAAAACAGGAGTAGGCCAATAGTTTGTTACATTTCTCTAATTGACATCCACCTTCTCAAAAAAAGGGGATTCCCATAGGCCAATTTCTTAGGGCTCGTAGAAATTGTTCTACATTAGAGGATTTCAATGAAGAATTATAAAGTTAAATGCACGTTTTCAGGCAAGGGGTTATCCTAAAAAATGTTTGAGGAAGCGTTTTTAAAAGGGCTTTGACCAATGACAAGGACATTTATTAATCAGTAAAAAGAAGGAAGAAAAAACTGATTTAATTCGCTGTATAGGTACCGTTGATGATAGAGCTAATGAAATGAGAGCTATACTTAGAAGACATTGGGACATTCTGAAGGGGAATCCAGTATTCTCTGAGGTGATTTCTAAATACCCTAGTGTCACTTATAGAAGAGGAAGAAATCTTAGGGATGAATTTGAACATAGTCATTTTGAGGAGATGCAAAAAAACATGGTTGCAAGTCTCCGGTGGTAGGCTCATATCCCTGTGGCAACTTTCATTCTGTCCATTCAAAGAAAAAAAAAAAATTTTTTTAATCCCATTGATAAGGAAGATATGAGAGAAGACAATCATCCAACTTTAAAACCCCGAGGGGGGGATTTATGGGGCATGTGGACCCCGCCCCCAAGAACTATGTGGGAAAAAACCCTAAGGAGTTTTTGTCGTCGGGTCTCGAAAACATTTTGAGTACTAATTTAAAACTAAGGGACCTCCCCTAGGGAAAACACATTTTTTTGGGAAATACATAATGGCGAAAATAGGGTGCTGAAAAATTTTTTGGGTTTTGTTTTTGGAAAAAACTAGGGGAAAAAAAGGGCGATTTGGGTGTGGTTTTGTTGCAGGAAAGGCAAGATGGATACAAAAGACCCAATACTTGGGGAAACCAAAGGCCCCAAAAAAGGCTTTTTCCCTTTTCCCTTTTTTTGTCTTGCTTTATTCCTATAAAATAAATTTTTTGAAGAAACATGAAAAGGATTAAGGGACCGGTAAGTGGAAATAGCACAGTTGGGGTTTTTACTTTGGGGAAAAATCAGGTTTTAAAAGTTTTTTTTTTTCCCCCCCCTTCCATTTTCCCTCGCGCCCCTTCCCCCCCCCCTCTCCTCTTCCCCCCTCCTCTTCCCCTTTTGCCTCTACTTTTTCCTTTATTTTCCCCCGGGGCCGTTTAAAGATGACATATTCATCACGTGAGGCCAGGTTTTTATTTTCAAAAATTTTTGGGTGCATGTATATTGCTTTTGCAAGGGAAATATTCATGCAATTTTACCTTTTTATGTAGAGATTTATTGTTTCTTTCTTTTCGGGGCTGATTTTTGTGCGAAGCGGAAGCAAAAAGATCAATGGCATTTGAAGATATGGAGTTTTGCTTTCTCCCTTTTTTTGCATGGTTTCCCCTTTTTAACGTGGTGGGGTTTAATGGCTCTGTGAACCCTAGGAGGAGGGGGGGTTCAATGGGGGAAATTTTTAGGTCAAACTGTGGGAAAGGGGAAAGGGGGGACTAGCCATAGGCCCACCCGCCCTTTTTAAAATGAATATGAATTTTCATGTAAAAGAGAAAGTGGGGGGTTTTGAATAATCTTGGAGACAATACCCATATTGGGTTTAATGGGGGCCTTTCGCTCAAATTTGGAAAAGGGGAAAATGCATAATACATATATAAGGGGAGAATTTCCTTTTTTGGGGGGATAATTTTGAAAAATTGGGGCTATTTTTTCAGTGGAGTTTATAATTTCCCAAAGAATATGCATATTTGATTTTTTTTTAAAAGGGAAGGGGGTTATGGGAAATTTATAAAAAATGGCAGTGTGGGTGGTAATGGGGACAAAACCCCCAGTTTTTTTTTTTCTAGGGGAGGGGACGCATTGCAAAAATATGAGAGGAAATAGATGGAAGCCCATCCAGTTTTAGGGGTTTAGGGGTCTGGGTTTGGGGCAGGGGTTTTGGGACGGGCAGTTTACGGTTAAAAAAAGGGGGGCAAGCCCGTTTTGGAGATTGGGGAATTTGATGAAGGTTTTTGGCCCCATGAGGGCATGGTGGCAAATTTTCAGCAGAATAGTTATGGGGTGTGCGCGCGGAAAGGGGGGGGTGGGTTTTATGTGGATTCTCTGATGGGTAATTTTGGTTTAGCAAACCGAACGGGGTGATTACCCTAACATGATATAAAAAGGGAATTTAGCTCAGACAACATGTGATCGGGCCCCTTTAAACCTTGATAAAGCCAGGTTTAAACTGGGGAAACCCTGGGCAGCAGGGAATTTGACGTTTTAACTTGTGAAACTCTCCCCTCTTTTCTACAAGTGTCACCTGCTGCAACGGGGTTTACAAGGGGGGCCCTTTTTTGTTTTTGTGCTATGAGAAATTTGGGACGACCCCCCCAAGTTGTTGGCTTGGGAAACCCTTTACTGGACAGTAAAAATTTGCTAAAAGGGTATTTAAAGGGTCCCCTTTTGTAGGTGGGGGGGTTCCACCAGACTTGATAATAGAAAGGGGGTTATTCCCTCCCTTTTAGAAGTTAAAAAAGGGGTTTTAAAAGATGAGGTTAGAGCAGGGTTTTTAAAACAGGTGTATAGAGGGGTTTAAAGGGGTTTGAAATAATAAAAGTTAGTTTTGTTTTTTAAAAAAGATAGAGAACTGTTTGAGTTTAAAATTTTGCCCATGGCCAAAATAAGGGAAAAAAAGGCCACAGAGTGGAACAATTTAAGAGTGTGGGAGGTCACGGTTAAACAGCCACACATCAGCATGAATCAGATAGTTTGGGGAAAAATGACGAATGTGGGGGTCCCCGGCAGCAGCCCACAGGAAACAATAGGTCAGGGAAAAAAGGGAAAAATGGGCAAAGGTGGAGGTCACGGCACGCCACAACAGCAGCAAGGGGTCCGAGAGGGGCCAATGACACAGGTGGGGGTCCCCCGGGGATCAACAGCAGCAGCGCATTAGGGCAGAGAAATGGCACTATGAAAAGAGTGTGGGGTTTGGGACAAACCCGGTAGGCCACAGAGTGGCACAATGATAAGAGTAATCCGACAGCAGCCACAGCACGCATGGGCAGACAGTGGCACAATTACATTCGGAGGGGGCAAACACAGGGTAGGCCACAGAGTTGCACAATGACAGAGAGTGGATACGGGGAGCACCAAGACACATGAGGTCAACAGTGACACAATGACATCCTGGAGGTGGCAAAACAGTAGTAGGCCCAAAAGTAGAAAATAAAAAGAGGGGGGTGACGGCGGGAGCAGCATGATCAGACAGTGGGACAAAGACAATTCTGGAGGGGGGCAAAACATAGTAGGCCACAGAAATCACAATGAAAGAGGGGAGGGACGGGGGCGCACTGAGGTCAGTTTTAGTGGGACAATGACATTCTGGAGGGGGGCAAAAAAAGGGGGAGGCCACAGAGTGGCACAAAGCAAGTTTGAGGTCACGGCAGCACCCCACAGCAGATGGGCAGACAGGACACAATACATCCTGGAGTGGCAAAAAAAAGGATCCACAGAGTGGGACAGTGACACAGTTGGAGGCAACAGCAGCCACACACACAAGGCACAGTGGAAAAATAAAATTTTGGGGGTGGCAAAACATAGTAGCCCCCGAGTGGGACAATGACAGAGGTGGGTTACCAGCCCACTTAGGGCAGAGAGTGGACAAAGACAAGTGTGGAGGGCAAAGGGACAGCCCCAGCAGAATGAGGGAACAGTGGGACAATGCAGAATGTGGAGGGCCGCAGCACCACAGACAGCATGAGGTCAACAGTGGCCAAAACAAAAATGGGGCACGGCACACCCACCACAGAGGTCAAGGTGGCACAATACACAGGTGGAGTCAAAGCACAACAGCAGCACACATGAGGGCACAGATCCAATGACACATGTGGGGGCACGGCAGCAACCACAGCACATGGCAAACAAAACACAGCATGAGGTCAACATGGGCCCAAGACATTTGGAGGTGGCAAAAAAAGTAAACCCCGAGTGGACATGACAGAGAGTGGGGGGACGGCAGGAGCAAAACATGAGGTACAGAGGGGACAATGACAGAGAGTGGAGGTTAAGGGACACCACAGCACAGCATGAGGGCAAAAGGGCACGTGACAAATGGGGATCACGGCAGCACCACGCACGCATAGGTCAGACAGTGGCACAAAGACAAAAGGGAGGTCACTCAGCAGACACCAGCACTGAGGAGAGAGTGGCACAATACACAGTGTGGATCACACACAACAGAAAGCAGCAAAAGTCAAGAGTGGGACTATGACAAATGGGAAGTGGGGACAAACAGGAGTGGCCACAATGGCACAAAAACAAACAGTGGAGGTGACCGGGGGCCAGCACATAATCAGAGAGTGGCAATTGACACTGGGGGAGGGGACGGGAGCAGCCACAGGGGCATATGAGGGGGAAAGTGGCACAAGACAAAGTGTGGAGGGGGGCACAAAAAAGGAGTAGGCCACAGATGGCCACAAAGACAGAGCGTGGGGGTCACGGTGCAGCACAGCAGCTGCATGAGGGCAGAAGTGGCACAATGACATTTCGGAAGGCAAAAGCAGGATAACCCCAGAGTGGGACAAAGACAAGTGTGGAGGTCAGGGAGCAGCCACACAGCGCAGAGGTCAGACAGTGGGACAAAAACAGAGTTGGAGGTCACTGCAGCACCCAGCACACATCAGGGCGAGTGGGACAATGACATTTGGGGTCAAAAAAAGTATAGGCCCAAAAGGGCACAATGACAAGAGTGAGGGGACGGCAGCACAGCAAAATCAAAGTGGGACAATGCACAGGTGGGGGGCAGGCGCACCACAGCACATCATAGGTCAAGATGGGCCCCCTGACAGAGTGTGGGGGGCACAACAGGGTAGGGGCCCAGAGTGGACAATGACGAGATAGTCATGGCAGAGCACACAGCGCATGAGTCAACAGTGGGACAATACATTCTGGAGTGGCACAAACAGGAAAGGGGCCCGAGGGCACAATGACAGAGTGGGAGGTCAGGCAGCGCCCCGCAGCAGCATGAGGTCAGACGTGGCACAATGACAGAGTGGGATACGGGACGCCCCAAGCACAGCAGAGGTTTCCGGGAGGGCCCCCAAAGACTTTTTGGGGGTGCAACCCCAGTATAGGGCCCAGAGTGGCAAAATGAAAAAGAGTGGAAGGTGAGGCGGGAGCCATGAGGTCAGAACATGGACAAAGACAATTCTGGGGGGCAAAACAGTGTAGGGACGAGTGGCACAATGAAAAGAGTGGAGGTGACCGGGGGCAGCATGAGGGGGACAGTGGGCCAAGACATTCTGGAGTGGCAAAAACAGGATAGGCCACAGATGGCACAAGAAGAGTGTGGAGGGCCGGGAGCACCACAGCACAGCATGAGGGCAGACGTGACACAATGCATCCGGGGGTGGCAAAAAAAAATAGGCCACAAGGGGCACAAAGACACAGGTAGGGGAAGGCGCACCAAACAGCAGCATGAGGGCAGGGAGGACACAAGACATTCTGGGGGTGGCAAAACATAGTAGGGCCCCAGAGGGCACAAAGACAGAGAGTGGATTGACGGGAGCACGCATGGGTCAAGAGTGGCACAAAAACAGATTTTTGGAGGCAAGGGAGCAGCCACCACAGCATGATCAACAGTGCAAATGACAAAGGTGATCACGGGAGCAGCCACACAGCACATAGGGCAGAGATGGCACAAGACACAGTGTGGGGGTCAAGCATCAACAGCAGCAGCAGCAAGGGCAGGGGTCACAAAGACACGTGTGGGGGGTCACGGGATCAACAGCACAGCACAGGGTCGAGAGTGGGCCTTACAAGTGTGGGGGTGCAAAAAAAAAGAAGTAGGCCCCAGAGTGGCACAATGACGAGGGGGGAGGGCACTGCAGCAACCAACCAACAGCAAAGAGGGCAGGGAGTGGAAAGATATTCTGAGGGGGGCAAAAAAGTAGTACCACAAATGGCCCCAAAGACAGAGAAAAGGAGGGACGGTAACCCGCCCGAGGCAGAGAGTGGCCAATGACACAATTTTCACGGGACAGCAGCATAGGTCAGAGAGTGGCACAATGACAAGAGTGGAGGTCCGGCAGCACCCAGCAGCGCATGAGTCAGCAGTGACACAATTGACATTCTGGAGGTGGCAAAAACAGGAGGGGCCCAAGGTCACAATTTAAGAGTGGGAGGGCGGCAGCAGCCACAGAGCACATGAGGGCAAAATGGGAAAAATGACAGAGATGGAGGTTTAAGGAGCAGCCACAGCCGCAGATGAGGTCAGAAAGTGGCAAAGGGGCATTCTGGAGGGCACAAAAAGATGGCCACAAGGTGGCACAAAGAAAGAGTGGGAGGTTACGGCAGGGCAAAAGCATGAGGGCAGAGAGTGGCACCACTACAAAATGTGTAGGTCACGGGGGGACAAAAAGCCACATTTAAAAGTCACAATACATTTTGGGGGGCAAAAACAGGAAATAAACCCAAAAAAAGTCACAAGACACAAAAAATGTGGGGGCACCCCCAAAACAGCCACACAAACATGGGCAGGCATCAAAAACATTCTGGAGGTGGGAAAACATAGTAGGGGACCGAGTGGGACAATGCAAGTGTGAGGTCCGCAGCACCACACACAGCAGGGTCAGAGATCACAAACACCAGTGGGAGGGGGCCAGCCACAGCAGCACAGAGGGCAAGGGTGGCACAATAACAGTGTGGAGGGACGGGGATCAACAGCAACAGCACATGAGGTCAGAGAGTGGCACAATGACAGAGTGTGGAGGTCATGGCAGGAGCAACAGCAGCAGCATGAGGTCAGACAGTGGCACAATGACATTCTGGAGGTGGCAAAACAGTAGTAGGCCACAGAGTGGCACAGTGACAGAGAGTGGAGGTGACGGCAGGAGCAACAGCAGCAGCATGAGGTCAGACAGTGGCACAGTGACAGAGTGTGGAGGGCACGGCAGCAGCCACAGCAGCAGCATGAGGTCAGGCAGTGGCACAATGACATTCTGGAGGTGGCAAAACAGTAGTAGGCCACAGAGTGGCACAATGACAGAGAGTGGAGGTGACGCAGCAACAGCATGAGGACAGAGAGTGGCACAATGACAGGGTGTGGAGGTGACCGCTGCAGCAACAACGGCAGCAGCAGCATGAGGTCAGAGAGTGGAACAATGATACAGTGTGGATGTCACGGCACCAGCAACAGCAGCAGCAGCAGCTTGAGGTCATAGAGTGGCACAATGACAGAGTGTGGAGGTGGATGACAATACCAGTCCCTGGTAAAGATGGTGGTAGGCAGATGGAGAAACTGGCAGCAGATGTGTGGCATCAGGCGGGTGGCGGCATCAGAATAGTGGCTGAGGCAGGTAGTTTGAACCCAGACTCATTTCTCACAGTTTGAGTGAGGCGTCATGGCTGATGTAATCTGACGCCTAAGGCATTGGTGTGTGGAAATCCTGGCCGATCCACGCCTGATTCATCTTGACAAAGGTCAGTCGTTCCACATTTCCCGTGGACAAGCGGGTTTCTCCTGTGGTAACGATGGCCCCCGCCGCACTGAACACCCTCTCTGATGCCACACTACTGGCCGAGCAGGAAAGCTTCTCCACTGCAAACTCGGCAAGTTGCGGCCACACATCCAGTTTGGCTGCCCAGTAGTCCAGCGGATCTTCTAACTGGGGTGGCAGAGTGCTGTCCAAGTAGGCCACGACCTGTTGGTTCAGGGTCTGCTCCAGGTCCTGCTGCTAGTGCTGCTGGCTAGTGTTGAGCGATTATTATCGACAAAGTTGAAATCGGCAAGGTTTTTATGGTGATCGAAATTTTTAGATCATGCGATAATTAAGGCTAAAATCTATGCATCATCTATTAAGATCGCGCCATTTTCGGCGCTTCCTGTAATTTTGGCGGGGAGCAAATCAGATTACAGAATAGAGCAGGGTGAGATGTGTGTGCGACGTCATGACTGGGATGTGTATGGTTGCGATTGGCTGGAAAACTCACATGACCTCGTTTTACATAGAACAGCGTTTCCTGTTCAGCCTCAGTGTCTCTCAGCGACTCATAGGAGTGGGACGTGCGCTCTGCCTGTGGCCAAACAGCTCAGCGAAATTATTCTATTTCTGCACAGTGAAACCTCTACTATTAGCTGTGATCCTTACAATTTAGTTAGATTAGAGATTGGAAGATTTTATGTAGTTAGGTTGAGAATTTTAAAGGAGCATCTACTGCTGTAAAGTCACGGGGGAAAGCGAGGGGGGGGAGGTGCGGGCGAACACAGACAAGCTCTATAAAGAACACTGGATAAAGTTCACCAAGACTTAGTGTAGACATTGCACTGCAATATCTTTATTATTAACAGTTTGCTATTGAAATATCTCCTGGATATTGGGCAGCCTGAACTTATAGGATACACATCTTTTTCGTAACTGCGGGTCCCCGTGTTAGGTGCAAAAATCCACTTTTATTATCATTTTAAACATTTCAGATAGGTGTTATTTTCAATTTTCCCCATTCCCCCTTTTGTTCATTTTCCACCTTGCATTAAAATCTGAAAACAGAATTTTTGTCACCAGGGGAAAGGGGAAAGGTGCAAAAAATCCCGTGTTTTATACGAAAACAAAAAATACGTGTTTTGTGACTTTGGCGCACTACAGCTTTGTTCATTGACGCAGCTTGCACGAAAACTAAAAAACAGCTTTTTATAGTCACCACAGGTATTAAAAGGTGCAAAAAATACCGTTTTATTATACGAAAACATAAAATATTTTTTTTTTGCCCCTGGCGCACTACAGCTTTGTTCATTGACGCAGTTGAAAGTAAATATGAAAACAAAATTTTTTAGTCCCCAAAAGCGAATTGAAAGGTGCAAAAAAAACATTTTATAAACCGAATACATTTCAATACGTTTTTTTTTTACTTTGGGCCCGCTTTGTTATTGATGAAGTTGCAGTAAATCTTAAAAAGCAATTTTATGGTCACCACGGGTAAATTAAAGGTGCAAAAAATACCGTGATTTACGAAAACATAACAGATACATGTTTTTTTTATTTGGCCACTAAGCTTTGTTCATTGACCAGCTTGCACGAAAATCTAAAAAACAGCAATTTTATAGTCCCCAAGGGAATTGAAAGGTGCAAAAAATACGTGATTATCGAAAAAAACGATACAGGTTTTTTGACTTTGGCGCACTACAGCTTGTTCATTGCCCAGCTTGAAGAAATCTAAAAACAGCAATTTTTAAATCACCAAAGTGAATTGAAAGGTGCAAAAAAAACCCTTTGTATTATACGAAACATAACAATACATGTTTTTTGATTTGGCGCCTACAGCTTTGTTCATTGACGCACTTGCACGTAAATCGAAAACAGAATTTTAAGTACCACAAGTGAATTGAAAGGTGCAAAAATACCGTGTATTATACAAAAACAAAACAGTTAGTTTTTTTTGCATTTTTTGCCAAGTCCAGATTTTTTGAAGGACCCCCTTGCGTTAAATTTGAACCCAGCAATTTTTGTTTTGATTGAGGGATTTGAGAATAGTGTATTTGCCGTTTTTTAATAGAGATTTTCCAAACTATTCCATCCTTTTCAAATTTTTTTATTTCTGAACAGGGAGCGATTTAGGGGGGTAGGAGCAAAGAGGGGGGAGGACTGGAGGTAAGGTAGAGAGAAAGGTGCTCCTTCCAGGCTGGGCAACACGCATCCCACGGATCAATTGCAGGCCCCGTCAGGCTGTCTCGGGGGTAGGGCCTGTGAATCCATAAAAAAACAGCGTCCCAACTGTCCTTATGGTTATGCAACCGGCATCCAGAAGTCTTACCCCCTCGTCCCCCATTCACGGCCACAAAGTCGTCATCAGCATCATCAGATCCTCCAACAGAAGCCCAAATGTCAATCGTGTACCCCCATGGGATAATCCATTGTTGAAGACCTTTTTTGATCCCCAAATGGGGTTTGGGGGTCAGAGGAAATGTTAAAAAATCAAGAGGATGATTTGTTGCTCTGACGCCAGTTACTGATGCCTCAGGGGAGGAAAAGGAAGGGGGCAATCGGCAAAAACCCCCGGGGGGTCGGCAACGCCTTCAGGCCCTCTTGCTTGTAGCCCGCAGCTTCTGGATCAGAAAGCAGGCGCCCCAAGTCCTGGTTGATGATGATGATGATGACGCCCTTCGGATGCCGTGGTCATTCGCAGAATTTTGCTTGCAGCGCTTCAACATGGACGAGGAGGAGACGATGGGGTAGTTTCAATAGGGTCCCGCCACAAAAAGGGAGGGGGCGGTCGAGAATGCTTTTGTTTCCCGCCGCCACGGTCAGCGCAAACCCCTCCTGCTTATCCCCATCAAAAAGGCCCAGGCCCTTTAAAGCCTGGGCCTTTTTGAGCCGTCGTTTCCCCCAGCGATGTCATATGCCCCTTTGCCGAAAACGCATAAGAAAGGACAAAAAAACCTTTAAGTGGTTAACCACCACCAACATGTCTAGTCACATGCGCGAATGCATGATTTAAAGGAGGGGAACACTTGGAAAAAAAGGCCCACCGACCCCGGGCCTCCAACCACTGTCAACCCCCTGTCTTGCCCTCCTTCCGCCACCACCAAGCGTTCCTCAGCTCCCATTCTCTCAAGGTCTGAAGGGATCCCCCCGCTTTCTCCCCACCGTCCCCCCAAGTACCACCGCCCCCAAAAGGACCCACCCAACCCCTTCTCCTTTCCCATTTGACGAAAAGTACGTGTTAACAGGGCCAGCCCGCAGCCAGCCTTTTTTTTCCAGTTTGGGGGCAAAAAAAAATCTTTAACCCCCAAAACCCTCCCCAAAGCCCGAAAGCCTAATGTCGGCATTGCCCGGTTTTGGGCCCTTTGGGAAATGTTCCCCCTTTTTTGTCTGGTGGAACAGATGGGGTTTCCCCCAAATCATGGCCCTTGCCTGCCCTCAATACCCGATGCCCAGCAGGGCATTTCTTTGCCCGAAAAAAGTCCCGCCCCCGGCCCGCCACGTGTTCTAAATTTCAAGCGCATTGTCGCATCTGTGGCGGAAAAGTCCATCTGTCCACCGAACGGACTGTAAGCCGGCCAAGGGCCCCTATATCTCTGTGACAGCTCAAATGGGTGAGCTGGGTTTATGTCTTGGGGGTACGGTGGCTTCAGGTTTGGCGCACGTTTCAAAACCGCAGGGGTGGGCAGGGCTCTTTCCCCCCAAAGGGCTCGGTGGCTTTTACGGCCCAGAGAAACCAAACGTTTTTGAAATTAATCTTTCTTGGAGACCGCCACACACGGTCAGGAGTGTGGGTGGTCTCCGAAGAGACAGAGCGCTGGCTGGGTGAAAGAAACCCCTTTGCCAGGCAAGGGGTATGCGATAACGGGCGAAAATTCTGGCCGCCCTTAAGATCGGTAGGGGGAGCACATCCCTTGCCGGCACATGTCATGAACCTGGTCGTCCAGAAATTTTAAAGAAACCCCGGGCTGGACTGCCCGCTGAAGAAGGCCGAGGTTGAGTTCCACTTCCCCCGTTCGCACCGCTTCATCCCGCCTGGCTCGTTGCAGCGTCACTCGGCCTCCCGTAACCATTCATTGTTGATTGGGCAAACCCCCCTGGGAAATTCCCCCTCCACATGCTCCAGGATTGTGGGAGCAGCGCAATGCCACACGCAGTACGAAGTGACAATGGCCTGACAAGAGCGGTGCGGGCCTCGGGGGTGTGAGCCCCCCGAGGTGGAGGGGAGGTGAAAGAGCTCTGCACCATCCTTGCAGTTTTGAAGAACCACCAAAAGGCAGTGCGGCAAGCCCTTGTCAGCTGAGCATTGTGGGATTTAGTTCTGGAACGATCGGGCACTCTGAAAAAAACAGGTCCCCCGCGACGGAGGAGGGAGCGGGAAAAGATGCGGACAGGAGCCTTTCTCTCCCTCAAATCCCCAAGGCCCGACAGTTTTACAATTTATCGGTCTTCATTTGGCAATGGTTTGGGGGCCAGAGTGTGCAAGGTGGCGCATCAGCTCTCAGGGGGGCATCATCTCAGGCAAGTCGGGCTGTGTTGAAGCTGTGCCCCAGGGAGGGAGGAGGAGGGAGGTATTCCCAACCCGATGTTACCCCGTCCCTTTGGAAAAAAGGGGTTTCGTGAATTTTTAGGCGGAGGGGGAAATGAGGAAGATCAGTTTGTAGTGCCCCCCGACCCAGAGGCTTGGGAAATCAGGGTCCATCTCTACATGAGTGCTTGGGGTGCTCCTTTTTCCCCCAACATGATCCTCGCATTTAAAGGGCCCTCAAAATGAACAAATTACTGGGGGCCACCTCCCGGATCCCGGACAAAAAAAACTCGCACTTTCCTTCCCCCCACCCAAAAAGGATTAAAAAGCAGGAAATGGAGACCTTGCGATTTATCAATGGGGGGACACTGTTGGTCTGCTTCACGTTCTTTAAATGTCAGGTGGGTGACCTCTGGCAATCTTTTTTTACCACCTACCAAGCTTTCAATGCAGGGCACACATACAAAACCCAGAGACCAGTTAAGATATGGTGCAGTATCTGGTTCAAAACCGATGTTTTTGTATGTGTTCCGGACCCAAAAACTTTTGGGGGTCCAAAATGGGACGAAAGGCCCGAGTGGCCCCATGCCATAGAGGTGTTGTCCTGCCCAGCAGCCAATCATATCAGCGGGGGCCTTCCACAGCCGGAGGAGTCATTACAGAAAAAAAACACCGGCTTTCCACAATAATGTGGATCGTTGACTTTTATCAAAATGAATCGGCATGGATCTTTTGATGATGGAAAGGCCCCAATTGCCCCAGGCACCGATTATTGCTGGTCACTTCACATTTCTTCCAAACAGAAATTTGGGCCTTTAAAAAAAATTTTTTTAAAATGGTCATTTCTTACTGCAAATTTTTTTTTTTCAGTTCCCAACAGTTCATTTTGTGGTTTTGTGTGAGGGACTGTAAAAGACACCAAGGTTTCATGACAAAACCATATTCCATTTTTCTCACTTCATCTTTTTAATTTTTCGCATTGTCAATGGTTTTGGGGGGCATGTTGCCTACAATTTTTTAAAAGTGGTGAAAGTCTATTTTTAATTTTTTGGGGATGTTGCTGTGAGATAAAGCAATAATTATGGCCTTTGGGAAAAGAAATGTGGGTTTTAAGTGGGATTTTCCCTCACAATTTTTTAACAGTGGGTGGAAGTCATTTTTATAATTTTTTTTTGGGGCATGTGCTTGAAATGCAGCAATACAAAAAGGTCCTATTATAAAATTTTTTTGTTTCTAACAAAAACATTTGTTTTCACAATTGTCCCAAAGTGGCTCAGGGGTCTGTTTTTGAATTTTTGGGGATTTTGCTGTGACATGCAGCTATATAAGGTCCCATTCAAAAAAAAGTTTTTCAAACAGACATTTTTCTTCACAATTGTCCAAAAGGGGGCCCAGGGATGCTTTTAATTTTTTGGGGCATTTTGCGTTTAATGCAGCTATACACGGGCCTATTATAAAAAAATTTGTATCTAACAGACATTTGTTTTCACAATTGTCCAAAATGGTCATGGGGCATGTTTTGAATTTTTGGGGGCATTTTTTCTTTTCATGCAGCTATACTACAGGTCCACCTGACATTTGGGGAACGTGAACAGATGCAACAGATGTCCCAGGGATCAAAAGCAAGGTCTCCATTTCCTGATTTTACCTCTATTTGGGTGGGTGGAAGGAAAGGCTGAGTTTTGTTTTGTACCGGGATCCCGGAGGGTGGCCACCCCGTAATGTTGTTCATTTTGATGGCCCTTAATGCGAGGTCATGTTGGAGGAAATGGAGCATCCAAACACTCATTTGAGAGATGGAGCCTTGATTTCCCAAGCCTCTGGGTCGAGGGGCACTAGCAAACTGATCTGCCTCCTCCGCCTCAAATTCACGCCAACCTCGTTCCAAGGCAGGGACGTCGGTAACGTCGGTGTCTAGGAATACCTCCTCCTCCTCCTCCGCTGCCTCCGACACAGCTTCAACACAGCCCTGACTTGCCTGAGATGATGCACCCTGAGAGCTGATGCGCCACCTTGCACTAGCTCTGGACCTGAACCACTGTAATGACGACCAAAATGAAATTGTGAAAACTGTCGGGCCTTGGGATTTAAAGGAGAGAAAGGCTCCGTGTCCGGATCTGTTGTCCGTCTCCTCCTCCGTCGCTGGCGGGACCTGTTGTTTCAGAGTGTCCACGATCGTTTCCAGAACTAAGATCACCCCAATGCTCATGCTGACAAGGGCATTTTCCGCACTGACATTTTGGTGGCTTCTTCAAAAACTGGCAAGGATGGTGCAGAGCTCTTTCACCTGCCTCACTCTCGGTGGCTCAACACCCGAGGTCTGCATCGTGCTTTGTCAGGCCATGTGTACTTCGTATGCGTAATGGCATTGCGCTGCTGCCACAATGGGCTGGAGCATGTGGAGGGTGGAATTCCAGCGTGTTTCCCCACGTCGACAATGAGACGGTTGACGGGGAGGCCGAGCTGACGCTGCAACGCAGCCAGGCGGGACGAAGCAGGTGCGGAACGGTGGAAGTGCGAACTTAGACTTCGAGCCTTCTTAGCAGACAGTCCAGACCCGGGTAGTCTTTAGAAATTTCTGGACGAAAAGGGGTTTCATGACATGTGCCAGGCAAGGGATGTGCTCCAGTCTACCACTCTTCAGCGCGGCCAGCAGATTTCGCCCGTGATCGCACATCCACCTTGCCTGGCACCCAAAGGGTTCTTGGCACCCAGCCAGCGCTCGGTTTTCGTTGCGGAGAGCCGTCCAGCTCCTGACCTGTGTGTGGACGGTCTCCAAGACAGATTATTTCAACACGGCCTGGTTTCTCTGGGCACGTGATGCCACCAGAGGACCTTGGGAGAAAAAACCCTGCACCTCCCTGCGGTTTTGAAGAGCGTGCGCCGAGCTGAGAGCCACCGTCACCCCCAGAGACATTCACCCAGCTCACCCCGTGAGCTGACACAGAGAATATAGGGCCTTGGCCCTGCTTCTAGTCCATGTGTCGGTGGTCAGATGGACTTTTCCGGCCACAGATGCAGTCCCCGCGCTTGAATTTTTTGGTGACACGTGGCTGGCCAGGGCAGGACGGCTTTTCTGGCAAAGAAATGCCTGCTCGGCATTGGTATTGGGGGCAGGCAAGGGCCATGATGTGGGCGGAACCCATCTGTGTCCACCAGACGGAAAGGCAAAAAATTCCCAAAGGCCCAAAAACCTGGCAATGCCAAATTCGGCTTTTGGCTTGGGGATGGTTTGTGTTAAAATGTTTCTTCTGCTCCCAAACCTGGAAGACAGAAGGCTGGCTGCTAGACTGGCCGCTGTACGGCGTGCAGGTCATCAAACTGGCGGAAGGAGAATGGGTAGGATGGGTTCTCTGTGGTGCTGGTGGTGACTCGGGCGACGGTGGGAGGCAGAAGCGGAGGTGATCCCTGATCATGACTCTGAGAGACATGGGTAGTTGAGGAACGCTTGGTGGTAGCGGAGGAGGAGGAGGCAGAGACAGAGGGTGTGACAGTGGTTGGAGGCCCGGCGTCAGTCTGGCCTTTTTTGGCCAAGTGTTCCCTCCATTTCAACTCATGCATTCGCTGCATGTGACTAGACATGTTGGTGGTGGTTAACCACCTAAGGTTCTTGCCTCTATTTATGCGTTTACGGCATAGGCGGCATATGACATCGCTGGGTGAATCAGAGGCTTGGTCAAGAAGGCCCAGGCTTGTGAGCTCCTGGACCTTTTTTACGGCAATAAGCGAGGATCAGTGTTTGCGCTGACCGTGGCTGGCGGTATCATATCAGCGGACTTCTGCGACCGCCCTCTCCCTTTTTGAGGCGCAACCCGTACTGACACTACCCCATCGTCTTCCTCCTCGTCCAGTGATGAAGCGCTCGCAAGCAAATTCTGCTGAAAAGACCACGTTGGATCCGCAATGTCGTCATCATCAACACAGGTGACTTGGTCGTCCTGACATTCTGCATCCAGGAGCTGCGGGCTACAAGCAAGAGGGACTGCAAGGCGTTGCCGACCGCCCGGGATTTTTGCCGATTGACCGGCTTCCTTCTCCTCCAATGATGGCATCAGTAACTGGGCGTCAGAGCAGAGAAAATCATCCTCTTTGGCCTCTTGATCTTTTAACATGCCTTCTGACCCCAACCGCATTTTGTCATCAAAGAGGTCTTCAGAAAATGGATTATCCACAGTGGTGGGTACACGAGTTGACATTTGGGCTGCTTCATGTTGGACGGATGCTGGTGATGCTGATGACGACATTTGTGGCCGTGACTGGGAGGACAAGGAGGTAAGACTGCTGGATGCAGGTTGCATTAACCACTGAAGGACAGATTGGCGACGCTGTTCGTTACTGAGATTCACAGGGCCCTGACCCAGCGATGACAGGCCTGACGGTGCTGCAACTGACGATCCGCTGGCATGCGTGTTGTCGTCAGCACTGGAAGGAACACTGTAACGGATTGCGGTGCTGACAAACATATGCCGAAGCGCCGACCGCAGATATCCAGGTGTGGATCCTCAGGGCCCACTGCAGGCACAGATGGCAGATGCCGGCGGTGGGTAGCCGAAGTGCAGGTCTGGGTACTGGAGGCTGATAAACGGATGCTGCAGTAAACGTAAGACAGAGTCCCAGACAAGTGCCAGAATATATTTAGCAGCAGGTACAGGTACAGCGGCAGATATACAATAGATAAGGGGTCAAGCTCTAGTGCAGAAGACAACAACGAACTGACAAAGAGTACAGGTAGGAGGTTCCTTAAGTAGCCAGGGGTCAGAGGTTATAGAGCAGGAACAGGAAGACTGTCTCAATAAATGCGGTGCAGTGATGCGCGCGTGCCCCTAGAGGGAGCAGGTGTGTGCACAGGACGCCAGGGAGCTGGAGGAAGCAGAGATGGTGAGGCTTCAGCAGTGGAAGATGCCAGGACAGGTGCGTGCAGAGAACCAGGGACACCAAGGGATGTCACAGCAGCGGCCGGGACATGAGAGACACGGGCACGCCGATAGTCTGTGGCGTGAACCGTGACAAGCACCTTCTCTCATACCTCTACCTCCATGTCCTACCCCCCTCTTTGCTCGCTTACCACCTGAATTTCGCTCCATATTCAGAAATATAAAAAATTTTGGAAGGTAGGGAAAGGTTTTTGGAAATTCTCTTTTTAAAGGGCAAATCACGTATTTCAACCCCCAAATCAAAAAAATTGGGATTAAATTAACTGCAAAGGATGATCAAAAAGCGGGCCCTGCCCCCAAAGTGAAAAAATCGTTTAAAATGTATTCGGAAAATACAGGTTTTTTTTTGGGCACTATCAATTCCCTGTGGGGGACTATAAAATTGGGTATTCAAATTTAGTGAAAGCTCCCTTTCCAATGAAAAAATCTTTTAGGCCCCAAATAAAAAAAACGTATTTTTATGTATTGTATAATAAAGGTTTTTTTGGGGCATAAAAAATTCCCTGTGGTGACTTAAAAAAATTGCTGTTTTTCAAATTTAATTTGCAAAGTAGATCTATCAACAAAGTGGCCTACGCCAAAGGAAAAAACAGTATCTGAAAAGTTTTCGGTAATAAAAGTATTTTTGGCACCTTAAATTCCCCTGTGGTGATACAAAATTGCTGGATTCAAATTAACTGCAAAGTAGATCTATCAACAAGGGTCTGCCCCAAAGGGAAAAAACGTATCTGAAATGTATTGGTAATACAAGGTTTTTTGGACCTTTTAAATTCACCTGTGGTGCTAAAAATGCTGTATTAAATTTTTAAGTGAAAAGCTGCCTCAAGAACAAAGCTGTAGTGCGCCAAAGTAAAAAAAACACGTATTGTTATGTATTCTTTAAAATCAAAGATATTTTTGGCACCTTTAAATTTCACCTGTGGTGACTATAAAATTGCGGGGATTCAAATTTAAGTGAAAGCTGCCTCAATGAACAAAGTGTAGTGCCCCCAAAGTGAAAAAAAAACGTATCTGTTATTATTGTTTAATACAAATTTTTTGGCACCTTTAATTCCCCCTTTTGGTGCATAAAATTGCTGGATTCAAATTTAATGAAAGCTGCCTCAATAAAACAAGCTGTAGTGCGCCAAAGTAAAAAAACAGTATCTGTTATGTTTTCGTATAATACAAGTTTTTTTGGCCCTTTCAATTCCCTGTGGTGACTATAAAATTGTGGTTTCAGTTTAGTTAAAGCTGCCTCAATGACCAAAGCTGTAGTGCGCCAAAGTCAAAAAACACGTTTTGTATGTTTGTTAATAAAAGATATTTTTGGCACCTTCAATTCACCTGTGGTGATTTAAAAAATTGCTGGATTAGTTTAAGTGCAAGCTCCCTAAATGATCAAAGGTAGTGCGCCAAAGTAAAAAAAAACCGTTTGTTTTGTATTCGTTAATAAAAAAATTTTTTTTACCACCTTTCAATTCCTGTGGTGCTAAAAAAATTGCGGATTCAAATTTAAGTGCAAGTCCCTTTCAATGAAAAAGTGTAGTGCGCCAAAGTAAAAAAACCGTATCGTTATTTTGTATAATACAAGTTTTTTTGGCACCTTTAAATTCACTGTGGTGCTAAAAAATTGTTTGTATTCAGTTTAAGTGCAACCTGCCTAAATGAACAAAGCTGTGTCCCCCAAAGTAAAAAAACACGTATGTGTTTGTATTCTATAATAAAAGATTTTTTTGGAACCTTTCAATTCCCCTGTGGTGACTTTAAAATTGCTGGATTAAATTTAAGGCAAGGGGGATATGTCAAAAAAGGTGGAAAAGGGGAAAAATTGAAATGAAACCTATTGAAATGTTTATGATAATAAAAGTGGAGTTTTGCCCCTAACAAAGAGACCTGCTTTACTAGAAAAGTGTGTATCCTTAATTTAGGCTGCCCTTTCAGGAAATATTTCAATAGAAACTGTTAAAAAATAAGCTATTGCAGTGCAATTTTACATTTGTCTTGGTGAACTTTTCGTATTCTTTATAGGCTTGTCTTGTTCGCCCCCCGGGGGCCCCCCTCCGTCCCCCCCTGATTTACAGCGGGTGATGCCTTTAAAAACTTACCCAAAAAACATAAAATCTTCCAATCTTAATCTAATAAATTGTAAGGTCCAGCTAATAGTAGAGGTTTCTCTGTGAAGAATAGAATAATTTCACTGAGCTGTTTGGACAAAAGAGGCGCACGTCCTTTGGTTGAGACCTGAGAGCCTGAGGCTGAACAGGAAACGCTGTTTATGTAAAACAGGTCATGTGATTTTTCCACCAATGAACCCCCACATCCAGTCAGGTCGCACCAATCTCCCCTGCTCCCTTTGTAAACTGATTTGTGGCGCCAAAAAAACAGGAAGGCCGAAAAATGGCGCGATCTTAATAGATGTTTCACAGATTTTAACCTAAATTTCGATGATCTAAAAATTTCGACAACATAAAAAACTGTGCCGATTTCATTTTGTCGATAATAATCACCAAATTTTGGTGGAGACGTAAAAAATTCCTTTACACTGAAAGTTGCGTAGATTGTGGGAGGGAACGTAAAACATGATACACTTTGTTTTAAACCCTCAGCTCGGCCCTCCGGTATTCTTCCCTCAGCCCCCGTCCCAAAAAACCGCCCATTATTTTGACCCTTTTTTAAAGTCCAAATTTCTGTATCCAGAAAGGCAAAAAACCCCCCCCCTTTGCTTTTCCTGTGGCCAATTTGTAGACAAAGCATCCAAAGCCCCCGGAATTTCCCGGGGTTTGAAGCTGAAAAAAGGGCCCATTGATCACCCAACTTCCCGCCCCTATCCCTCTCCCTGCACCCCCACTTTTTATACTAATGAAAACATTGATATGCAACTGTTGAGTGATAACGTTTTTGAAAGCACCCCTGCCATCACAACCAGCCCCGAAAACCCATCCCCTTTGCTCACGATTCTAGGACACCCTCCTCCCCGTAGGCTATTCGACTTTCAATGCTAATGGAGAGGAAGACGGGGTGGAGGACAAATTGCCATAAGTACAGGAAAGCCAGGCTCATCTGCAACCCCCAAAATTAAGGACCCAGTGTTTTTTCTATTGCTCACGCACACGACTGCTGCTTAGGAGAGATTAAACTTAATTACTTTATGATGTGATGAACCCATTTATAATAAATAGTGTTGAGCGATTTTTTCGACAAAGTTAAAATCTTTTTCCTGTTAAGTTGTGTCTCCCCGTGTTCATAGGAATAGGAGGGGTGGTGCTCTCCCCTGGGGCCCAACAGCTCAGCAAAATTTTAGTTTTTTTCTGACGAGAAACCCTTATATTGCTGTGACCCTTCCAATTTAGTTAGATTGAGATTTAAAGATTTTAGTAGTTAGTAGAAAATTTAAAAGCAGCATCTACCCGTAAAGTCACGGGGGAAGCGGGGGGGGGGGGGGGGGGGCTCGCGGGCGAACACGATGTATCAGAGGAGGGAAAGGAGCGGTCAATCGGCAAAAACCGGGCGGTCGGCATCGCCTTGCAGTGCCCTTGCTTGTAGCCCGAGCTTCAGGATGCAAAATGTCGGGGACGACCAAGTCCCCGTGTTGATGATGATGATGAAGACGAAATTGGGGATCCATCCTGGATTTTCGCAAAATTTTTGTTTTGCGAGCGCTTCTCGGGTGGGAGGGGAGGAAGACGATGGGGTTTGTGTCAATCGGGTCCCGCACAAAAAGGAGGGGGCAGTCGCGGGAATCCGCTGATATGATTGCAACCCCAGGGTCGCGCAAACCCCCTCGCTTATGGCCGTAAAAAAAGGTGGCCCCTCTAAAAGCCTGGGCCTTCTTTGAGCAAAGCCTCTGTTTCCCAGCAATGCATATGCCCCCTTTCCCGTAAAGATAAGTAGAGGAAAGAACCTTAAGGGGTTTAAACCCACCACCAACATGTCTAGTCACAGCAGCGAATGCATGAGTTAAAATGGGGAAAATTTGGAAAAAAAAAAGGGCCAGCCGACGCGGGCCCTCCAAAACCCTGTCACACCCTCTGTCTCCGCCCCCTCCCCCTCCGCCACCAACAAGGTTCCTCAGCTCCCCAGTTTCTAGATTCATGATCGGGTTAGCCTCCGCTTCACCCTCCCCCTTTCGCCCGAGTCCACCGCCCCCCGAGACCCATCCTACCCTTCCCCTTCCGCCTTTTGACGACGCACACCGTACAGCGGCCAGTCTAGCCAGCCTTCTGTCTTCCAGGTTTGGGAGATAAAAAATTTTAAACCCAAACCACCCCAAGCCAAAGCCTAAATGTCGGCATTCCCGGTTTTTGGTTTGGGAAAATGTTGGCTTTCCGTTGGTGGCTCCCCCAAAATACCAGATCCGAGCAGGATTTCTTTCCCAGAAAAGCCGCCCCTGTGGTAGCCACTTTTTCCCCTAAAATTTCAAGCGCGTTGTCTGCATCTGTGTCCGGGAAAAAGCCATCTCAACCCCGAACATGGACTGAAAGCACGGCCAAAGGCCGCTATATTCTGTGACAGCTCACGGGTGAGGGGGTGGATGTTCTGGGGGTTGCGGTGGCTCTCGGCTTGGCGCAGCTTTTAAAAACCGGGGGGGGGTGCGGGGCTTTTCCCCAAGGCCCTCTGGTGGCATCACGTCCCCCAGGGGACACCAGCCGTGTTGAATTATTTGCTTGGAGACCATCCCACTCAGGTCGGAGCTGTGGACGGCTCTCCGAAACTAGCCCCGACGCTGGTGGGTGAAAAGATCCTTGTCCCAGGAAAAGGTGGTGTGCGATAAAGGGGGGAAAATTGCTGGCCGTTAAGCCGGTAGGCTGGACCATCCCTTGCCTGGCACATGTCATGACTTTGTCCCGAAATTTTAAAGGCCCGGGTCTGGACTGCCTGCTGAAGAAGGGCCCGGGGCTGAGTTCGCACTTCCCCCGTTTGAACCCCGCTTCCTACCGCCTGGCTGCGTTACAGCGTCAGTCGGCCTCCCATAAACCGTCTCATTGTTGACGTGGAAAAACGCTGGAATTCCACCCCCCCTGCTCCGGGATTGTGGGAGAGCGGGAATGCCCTTTTTGCGTACGAAGTGACACATGGCCCGAAAGCGCGGTGCGGGCCTCGGGGTGTTTGGCACCGGAGTGGGGAGGTGAAAGGCTTGCCCATCCCTTTCAGTTTTTAAAAAGCCACCCAAAATGGTCGTGGGTGATGCCCCTTTTCGCATGGCATTTTGGTGTAATAGTTTGGAACGATGTTTGGGCTTCTGAAGTCAGTTCCCCCCCAGCGACGGAGTAGGAGACGGACAAAATGAAGACAGGGCCTTTTCTCCGCAAATCCCCAAGGCCCCCCAGTTTCTCCAAATTTTTTGGTCTTCATTAGGGGTGGTTCGGGTCCCCGAGCTAGTGCAAGGCGGCCCTCGCTCCAGGGTGCTCATTGAGGCAAGCCGGCTGTGTTGAAGCGTGCCCGGGGGAAGCGGGGAGGAGGAGGGGTATTCCTAGACACCGACGTCCCTGCCTTGGAAAGAGGGTTTGGGTGAATTTGAGGCGATGAGGAAGATGAGTTTTTAGTGCCCCTAACCCAGGGTTGGGAAACTCAAGGGGCCCCTCTCTACATGAGTGCTTGGATGCTCCTTTCTCCAACATGATCCTCCATTAAGGCCCCAAAAAGAACAACAGTTACTGGGTGGCCCCCCTGGATCCCGGTACAAAAAAAAAATCAGCACTTTCCTTCCCCCCCACCTAAATAGAGGTAAAAAGCGGGAAATGGGCCTTTCTGATTGATCAAATGGGACATCTGTTGCGTTGTTCACGTTTTTCAAATGTCAGGTGGAAAACACGCCAGCGAGTGACAGAGTAGGGTGCCCAAGCAGCCCTTGCGGGAGCCGCGGGGGCGGCAGGCAAAAATGGCAGAAAACTAATGGGGGCCTCTGGCAATCTTTTTTTACCACCCCATCAACGCAAAGCAATGCAGGGACAGATCAAAACCCCGAGACCAGTTAAAGTCTGGTGCACGAAAATCTGCGTTAACACCGATGTTTTTGTATGTGTTCCGGACCCCAAAAGATTTTTGGGTATCCAAAATGCGAATGGCCCGAGTGGCTCACACGCATAGAGGGATTGTCCGCCCAGCGCCAGCGTCATATCTGAGGGACCTTCAGCACAGCCGGGAGGAGTCATTTCAGACAAAAAGCTCCGGCTTTCCCAGATAAGTGGATCGTTTGATTTGATCAAGTGAACGGCATGGATTCTGAGTGTTGTGGCTAAGGGTTGGCGAATTTTCAAAAATTTGATTCGGTCACTTCGCGAATTTTCCGCAAAATTGTTTCGTTCCGGATTACTTCGGCACGAATCGCGTTAAAAAAAAGCTATTTTCCAGGCTGCACGAGCCTGAGGGTGCGTAGAACGTTTTTTGGGCCCTGCTTAAAAATGCAGACGGAGCTTTGGTTTTGGGCTTCATACAATGTTGTGTTTTAGTATGACCGCAGATGACTGCCGCCGCTCTTAGAAACGCTTCACTAAAAATACC
>JAODAL010046843.1:0-30516 GCA_025379985.1 Phyllomedusa bahiana
CATCGGTCTTCTGGCGTGGTTCGGGTCCAGGGCTAGTGCAAGGTGGGCATAAAGTTCGGGTGTCATCTCGGGAAGTCAGGGTTGTTGAAGCTGTCCCGGGAGAAAGGGAGGAGGAGGAGGAGGTAATTCCTAGACCCCCGACGTTACCGAGTCCCTCCCTTTGGAAAAGGGGTTTGGCGGGGAATTTGAGGGGGGGGAAAAAGATGGGAAAGTCGTTTGCTGGCCCCCAAAGGGGCTTGGGAAATAAAGGCTCCATTTCCAGAGTGCTTGGATGCCCCTTTTCCCCCAAATGACCCTCCTTAAGGCCCATAAAAAGAACAAAAGTTATGGGGGGCCCACCCTCTGGACCCCCGGGTACAAAAAAAATCCACTTTCCTTCCACCCACCAAATAGGGAAAAAATCAGGAAATGGAGACCGCTGATTGATAAAACGGAGACATCTGTTGCTTGCTTCACTTCCCCCAAATGTCACGGTGGAAAACTCAGGACTGCAGCGGGTAGAGTCCCAGAGCCTTTTAGCGGCGCAGCAGCGGGCAAGGGGGCAAAAACCCAAATGGGTGCCCTTTGGGCAATTTTTTTCCCACCTCCCCAAACGCATGCAAGCGGGGAAACCATCCAACACACGAGACCAGCTTAAAGATTGGTGCCGATTCTGCGTCCAACACGATGTTTTTGTAGTTTTCCGGACCAAATAGACTTTGGGTACCCAAAAAATGGACGAAGGGCCCCGAGCCCCTTTCCCACCCCATAGAGGTGTTGTCCTGCCGCAGCCCGGTCAAATTTAGCGGACCTTTAGCAAGTGGAGGGCATTTAAAACAAACGCTCCGGGTTTCCAAGTAATTGGATCGTTTGATTTTTCAAGATGAATAGGCTGGATCTCTGATGATGTTGTGGCCCCATTTGGAGGTTCGATTTTTGCCGGCTACTTAAAATTCCCCTTTTAAAAAGAAATGGTCCTCTTGAAAAATTTTTTTTTTAAATGAATTTCTTACTCAATTTTTTAAATTTTTTTCCCAACGTTATTTTGTGGTTTTGTGTTGGGAGCTGTAAAAGAAGCAAGGTTTTATGACAAACACTATTCCATTTTCTCACTTTTCTTTTAAGTTTTCGCATTGTCAATTGTTTTTGGGGTCAGTTGCTGGGGAGATCAGCTATAATTTGGGGCTTTGGAAAGAAAGTGGGTTTTAAATGCATTTCTCCCCCCCCAATTTTTAATAGTGGGAGAAATATTTTATAATTTTTTTGGGGGATGTTGCTGTGAGATAAGCAATAATCATGGGCCCCCTTTGGAAAAGAAATGTGGCTTTTAAGTGGGCATTTCTCCCTTTACAATTTTTAATAGTGGCGGGGAAAATCATATTTTTAATTTTTTTGGGGGGCATGTTGCTGTGAGATTTCCCGCAATAATCATGGTCTTTGGAACGAAAAGTGGCTTCTAAATGGCCCTTTTTTCCCTTAAAAATTTTTAAAACAGTGGCCCCGAGAAGTCATTTTTTTAATTTTTTTGGGGCATGCTGTTTTTAAATGCCCAATTTTACAGGTCCTATTATAAAAAAAAAAAGTTGGTTTTTAACAGAATTTTTTTTCTTCCCCAAATTGTCCAAAGGGGGCCCCAAGGGGAAATTTTTTTAAATTTTTGGGGGCATTTTGCTGTGACATGCAAACTTTATAAGGTTATTATAAAAAAAATTTTTGGTTTTTTAAAAAGACAAATTTTTTCTTCAAAAAGTCCAAAGTGGTTTAAGGGTCACTGCCCTTTTAATTTTTGGGGCATTTTTTTCTGTGAAATGCAGCTATACTACAGGTATAAATTTTAAAAAAATGTTGTTTCTAACAGACATTTGTTCTTTCCCAAATTTTCCAAAAATGGCTCTGGGTTTGTTTTTAAAATTTTTGGGGGGATTTTGTGTGCATGCAGTATACCAAGGTTTATTTAAAAAAAAATGTTGTTTTACAAAAAACATTTGGTTTTTCCCCAATTGTCAAAAAAGGGCTAAAGGGTCATGGGTTTTAATTTTTGGGGGCCAATTTTTCTGTGAAAATGCAGCTATACCCCAGGTCCTATTATAAAAAAAAATTTTTTTTGTTTCTAAAAGACTTTGTTCTTCAAATTGTCAAAAGTGGCTCAAGGGTTTATGGTGCTGTCAGAAAAGGAATAGGTAGGACAAAAGACTTTTTTTTTTTCAAATCTTTAAAATAGCTTTGCAAAACCCTTTTATTGGGCAACCAAATTTTAAAACAATTTAAAAAAAAAAAAACAAAGACATGGGTTTGGGATTCCATCCCCATTTTAAAAAAGTGTTTTCTAGAAATTAAAATACTAAAAAACTTGCATGTACAAAAAAAGCTGGTTTTTAAAAAATTCCAGAGTAGGTTATTTTAAAAGGGAATGGGTTTGGGGGGCAAAGGACAGAGAACCCAAAATGAGAGACAATTTTACCCCCAGCACGTTGGGGTAAAATGAGAAAAAGAAAGCCCAAAAAAAAAAGGGGACCCCGGGGGGGGAACGGAGCGTTAACCACCAGTATTTCCCAAATGAAGGGTCAATTGGTCCCCACTCATACGGAGGGGCAAGAGCTACCCAGGCAGGGAAAATATATTTTCCGTGAAATAAAATGGTGGTTGAAAGACTCCCCTTTTTTCCCGGGATTTTTAAACTGGGGGGCATGAGGTTTGGGTCAAGGGTGTGGACCAGGACAGGTATAGTCAAAGTCCAGTAAAAATAAAATGGGGGTTGAAAGACTTTTTTCCGGGCCTTTTTTAATTTTGGGGGGTCATCGGGTTTTGGGGGGGCTCTGCTGTGGCCAGAAGGTATACCCAATGTCCGTAAAACTAAAATGGTGGTTGAAAGACCCCTTTTCGGCATTTTTTAAAATCGGGGGCTGCGGTTTGGGGGGCTCATGCTGTGGGGAAGGTTTTTAGTCAAGTCCAGTGAAACAAAATGGGGGTTGAAAGACCCCTTTTTCCGGACTTTTAATCTGGGGTCATGCGGGTTTTTGGGGCTCATGCTGGGCCCCAAAAGGGGTTAGTAATGTCCAGTAAAAACAAAAATGGTGGTTAAAAGACTCTTTTTGGGGCATTTTTTTTAATCTGGGGTCTGCAGGTTTGGGGCTCATGCTGTGGCCCAGGAAGGTATAGTAATGTCAGTGAAACTAAAATGGGGTTAAAGACTCCTTTTTCCGGATTTTTTAAATTTGGGGTCAGCGGGTTTTTTGGGGCTCATGCGTCCCAGGACGGGTATAGTAATGTCCAGTGAATAAAATGGGGGTTTAAAGACTCCTTTTTGGGGCACTTTTTTTTGGGGGGTCATGCGGGTTTTGGGGCTCATGCTGGCCCAGGACGGATATAAATTGCCCAGTAAATAAAGGGTGGTTAAAATCCTTTTTCCGGCAATTTTTTAATTGGGGTCATGCAGGTTTGGGGCTCATGCGTGGCCCGGGAAAAGGATTTGTTGTCCGTGAAAACAAAATTGTTCAAAGACTCCTTTTGGACTTTTTTAATTTTGGGGTTAAAATTTTAAATTTTTTGGGGTAAAAATGAAGGTGTTGTTGCATCCCATAGATTTTTAAAGGTCTCGTCATAATCTATCAACGCCATGAAAATCTTGTCGTTTTTGGTCGATATCGCCTCGACGATTTTTCGATGGCCAACGTAATCATAAAAATGTATTGACCAATCAATTCAAAAGGCGGGAAATTTAAAATACAGTAAAAAAAGCAGAAAAGAGTGATTGGTTTAGTAGCGGGGGGGTTGGAAACCTGGCCCCAAACAGAATTAGGAGGACAGGGACCATTATAACCTAAGGAAAAAAAATTTACCAATCAAATTCAAAGGCGGGGGCAGTTCAAAAAACAGTTTAAAAAAGCAGAAAAGAGCTGATTGGTTGAGCTAGCGGGGGTTGGCAATCCTGGCCAATCAGAATAGGAGCGACAGGGCCATTATTACCTATGGAGAAAAAATTTACCCAAACAAATTCAAAGGCGGGACAGTTCAAAATACAGTAAAAAATGCAGAAAAAAGTGATTGGTTGAGCTAGCGGGGGTTGGCTTTCCCGGCCAATCAGAGCGCGAGTACTGTCCCATTGTAGTCTATGGCCCGATCCGGGCAATGAAATCTGGCTTAAGCGCCTTTTGGGGGCATGGAGTATGATTAAAAAAATAATTTTTATTAGGTTTAAAAATTATCTAAAAAGAGCTGAAACCTTTATAAAAATAAATCAATCAAATCCCTAACAACGCGTTTGTCGCCGAGACCGGCGCTACCTCAGGAATTGGGATATAGAGAATTGCCGGAAAATACAGTAATTCAAATTCTTTAAGCTCTTCTCATTGGTCGGCAAAAACCAGCCAATCAGAATAGGAGCGACAGTGAGCCATTATAAGCTATGGAGAATTATTGACCAATCAAATTCAAAGACGGGACAGTTCAAAATACAGTAAAAAAGGCAGAAAAAGAGCTGATTGGTTGAGCCCAGGCGGCAGAATATGAATCCACCAATCATATGTAGTGCGTCTATTTGAATGGAGATAGAAAGGGCGCCCTAAAAGTTATTACTGTCTATGGGAATATTCTAGTACTGTGATTGGTTGGGGGAAAGAGGGCTCTCCAGCTTAGCCAATCAGCGGTTTGAGCTACCTTCTCATAGAGTTCTATGGGGAAAATAAAATGCAGAAGCGAGTTCTGTTTGTGATTGGCTAAGTAAAAGAGGCGCGGTTATTTGGACCAATGGGAGAGTGAGCGACGCTCTTATGGGTTTTTCTAATGCAATCTATAATAAAACTGTAAAATGGCCAAAATCAAATGATAAGACTTCCGAAGTTATTACCGTGTGTATATAAATGACAATAATATGGTGGTAACGAAAAAAAAATATATTTAATTCAATAAATTCATTTTTATTTCTTTATTTTCGTTAGCCATAGTATGTCTCAGCGACAAACGCGTTGTTAGGGATTTTATTTATGTATGTTTATAGAAGGTTTCAGCTCTTTTACAGAGAATGTTTTACACTTAATAAAAACTATTTATTTACTAATACTCCATTCCTCACGGCGCTGAGATTTCAGTGCCCCGATCTCTCCATAGACTACAATGGGAGAAAGCAGCCGCCAGCTGATTTTGGCCCGGGGTAGCCAAAACCCCCGCTAGTTCAAAAAAATTTAGCTCCTTTCTGCCTTTTTACTGTATTTTGAACTGTCCCGCCTTTGAATTTGATTGGTCAATACTTCTCCATAGGTTATAATGGGTCCCTGTCGCTCCTATTTTGATTGGCCAGGATTGACAAACCCCTGCTAGCTCAACCAATCAGCTCTTTTCTGCCTTTTTACTGTATTTTGAACCTTCCCACCTTTGATTTTGATTGGTCAATACTTCCCCCATAGGGTTTTAATGGGTTCACTGTCGCTCCTATTCCGATTGGCTGGTTTTTGCCGACCAATGAGAATAGCTTACAGAATTTGAATTACTGTATTTCCGGCAATTTCCAAATACCAAATTCCTGATGAAACGCCGTTCTAGATTTTTGGAAAGTGATTTTATTTATGTATTTTTTTAGTAGGTTTGAGCTCTTTTTCAGAGAATGTTTTACACCTAATAAAGGCGATTTTTTGATTCATACTCCATGCCGCACGGACATCTTTACTGATTTTTCGCTGTTTTCCAGCCTGTCTCGAATCGGAATACATGTTCGGCGCAGATACGTCGGGCGGCGAATCTTAGGCGCAGTCCTCCACTGCGACTAAGTTCCGCACTGCGCCTCACACACTGACGAGGCGCGGCGGACTTTACACCGCATGTATGAGCGCACCCCGGCGCCGACATACATGAGGTGCAAATTTAGCCAGAAAACTGGCGAAAACGTGCGCTCCGACACGACGAGATTCATACATGTCGCCCTTTGTCTTTTACCTGTAATGTAAGATCTCCACCTGTCCTGCTGTCAACTTTTTCTTCGTGCTGAGTGAAGTCCACCTACCTGAACTGCTACCTACTCAGCTTTGTTTTGTTTTGACTTATACAGTACTGCTTTGGATATGTCATAGACCAGACATCCTTAAACTGCGGCCCTCCAGCTGTTGGGAAACTACATCCCCCATCATGCCCACTGTTATAGATGATATAAATGCATAATGGGAGTTGTAGTTTCCCAACAGCTGGAGGGCGACAGTTTGAAGATGCCTGTCATAGACTAATCTGGTAGCATCTGAGGGATCAGTTCCTACAGTGAAGTACAGAGACCCGTACATGGGTTAAAGGATCAATATCACAGGACAGAAACTCTACTCTTCAATTAAGTCCAATAGCAAAACCTGTAGGTTTCCTGGAGCGGGGTCCCCAGCGCCAGCGGGAGAGCATGGAAAAGTAAGAATGACAGATAATATAAGACATCTCCTGTGAGTCCCTAGATGTCAGTGGTTATTTTCTTTCTGCGTTAGATCAGTGCTGTAGGTACTGTCATGTAATGGTTACCTGAGCTGGTGTCTGGATACCATGTGGTCTCTGTATGGATTTGTTGTAGGTTATAAGTTTGTTATCGATAATGTATATATTTGTTCTGTGAGTGGTTGTGTTTTTTGGGGGGCCCAGTGTACAGCTCTGCCCAGGGGCCCATAATGCTGTTAAGACAGCCCTGGCAAGAATGAGTGCAGTGCTTGGGTTAAAATTAACATATATGGTATTTCTATATATTTCTGTTGGATTTAAAGGGAAACTATCAACCTGTTTATTCTGCCATCTCTGTGGGCAACATAACAGTGACAGGCATGCTGATGTCAGCGGTGCCTCAATGTTGGTGTTTTTCTGTATCCACACATATGAGGCTTTAATTTTTTATGTAGTTTTTATTGGAAATTTGCTGCTAAATGTAACATGACTAATTATGACAGGAGTGAAAATCGTGTTAATTGGGCTTTGACATAAAGGTTTTTTTTTTCATCTGACTGTTTCACAAAGCCTGCTTTTAACAGTCAGCTCCCATTTCCTGGTTTGACATTTCAGTTCTGCTATTCGTAACTGAGCCTTTTTAAAGGCTGTTGGTAATGAAAGGGCTGAAACAGCAAGACAAAGGGCTATAGTGCTCTACAGTGCTCCACAAGGGTTAAAGTTTGTCAGTAAGAAAATATAAACAAGCTACTGTGTTGCTGATAAGATACAGCAGGGAGTGACATCACAATTATCCAGCCAATGCTGCTAGAACAGACAGTGCTGGTCGGTAACCTAGAGAACCTTGTGTACACAAGCAGGGGATAAGAATTGAAGAAAGGAAGCAAAATTTAAACAGCAGTTTTATAGTCTTTATTTACCTTTACCTTCATGTTTAAATCTAATGTGAATACCCCTTTAAATCATGAACTTCATCTACAGTAGGGTATAGAATTGTCAAGGGATAAAATGGTAAACCAGAAATCATCATGTCTCTTGTCTGACCAAAACCTTTGCTCCTACTTTCAATCTGTCCAATTACTGCATACTAAACATCTGTCAAATTCATTTTATTATGCAAATTTTCAAAACAAGCAGCAGATTTTGGCTCAGCTTGTTGAGTACAAGGACATATAGCAAAATTATCTAATATCAAGTATTTTGATTGAAGCTAGAGATGGCTATGATCTGAAATCACTATGAAGCCACAAATTATTTCACAACAAATAATTATCACTAAAGCTCTGAAAATACAGTAGCTCCCTGGTATAACACAAGTGAAATAAATCATCAGAAAAATATAAACACATTGTAAAGCCTCCAGATATTTCATTTACATTTTTCAATATAGTTATTCACATACTTTCATATAAATGCCAAATCTTGCCTTTCCTTACACTAGAAAGGTATTTCAGAGTGTGAAGTTTAATTATGTAAGATATTAGAAGAAAAAATAATAACACAAGTCTGAAAATATCTAATGTACCAACAATTTATGTGTAATTTGTTTTGTTTTTTCTGCTAATACATTGAATGCAATATAATCTGACCAGTGTTTAGAAGTATGAGCCAAAACAGAGTGCAAGTTATATAGGCAGGTCAGAGGTACAGGGTCATCTGAATGTAGCCACAAATTCCATAAGTAAAGCAACTGATTACATTACTTGTTATTGGTGGTTGGCAATATCTGTTACTGGGTGGGTATCATCTTTGTGGTAGATTAGAAGGGGCATTGCTATGCTAAACTTAGAAGTTTCTTTTTTGAGAGTTAAGTTATTGTGGCTATCTAGATGTACAGACAATGATTGCTTTAATACATAGTTGGCAGTTCGGTCTGTGCTGGGTCTTCCACTTATCCTGGGATATAACAGTGTAGATCAGTATCTTGGTCTAATGAATACTTGACAACTTTTGAAAGTGGAAAAGCAGGAGACTCGAATTGGCGGAGCGAGCAGCGCGCTGCGGCAAAAATTTGCATAGCCACGCCCATCTCACTGGTGAGCCACACCCCTTTGAAAAGCCACACCTACTCCACCTAACTGCATAACGGCTCTGGAAGAAAACCAGGTTTCTGCCCCCACTAGCCAGGTAGTAGCCCTCTTTATCCAGGTAGTGCCCATTTTAGCCAGGTAGTAGCCCCTATATTCAGGTAGATGCCCCTTACAGCCAGGTAGATGCCCCCTTGTAGCCAGGCTGTGCCCCCTTGTAGCCAGGTAGTGTCCCCTAAGGCCAGGTAGTGCCCCCTTGTAGCCAGGCAGTGCCCCTTGTAGCCAAGTACTGCCCCCTATTGCTGACTTGTAGCCAGGTATTGCCTCTTGTAGCCAGGTAGTGTCCTCTTGTAGCCAGGTATTGCCTCCATTAGCCAGGTATTGCCCCATGTAGCCAGGTATTGCCCCTTGTAGCCAGGTATTGCCCCTTGTAGTCAGATAGATGCCCCCATTAGCCAGACAGTGCCCCTTTTAGCCAGGTAGTGCCCCTTGTAGTCAGGTAGATGCTTTCATTAGCTAGACAGTGACCCCATTAGCCAGGTATTGCCCCTTGTAGCCAGGTATTGCCCCTTGTAGTCAGGTAGTTGCCCCCATTTGCCAGACAGTGCCCCTTGTCGCCTGGTTTTGCCCCTTGAAGTCAGGTAGCTGCTTTCATTAGCTAGACAGTGCCCCCATTAGCCAGACAGTGCCCATTGTAGCCAGTTATTGCCCCTTGTAGTCAGGTAGATGCCCCCATTAGCAAGACAGTGCCCCTTGTAGCCAGGTATTGCCCTTTGTCGTCAGGTAGATGCCTCCATTAGCCAGTGTCCCCATTAGCAAGACAGTGCCCCCATTAGCCAGACAGTGCCCCTTGTAGCCAGGTATTGTCTCTTGTAGTCAGGTAGATGCCCCCATTAGCCAGTGCCTCCCATAACTAATAAAATAAAATAATAACATCTACTTACCTCACCAGGGTCCCTTCAGCGCGGCCAGGTCCGGAGGCTGCCGACTGAGTAGTCTCAGCGTCGCAGGGGATGTGAGTGCAGCCGCGCGCCACACCCCCAGCGACACTGAGGTGTATGTACAGCGCCCACCAGACGCTGTGCATACAGGGGGAGAAGAGAGGAGGGGAATGATCCCTCCTGCCTCCTCCTGCACAGTAAGACTAGCTGGGCGTGGCGGCCGCTTCACCCGCCTATAGGAATGGCCTGGCGGCACCAGAGAAGCGTCCTGATGCTACTCCGGCGCCGCGGTCATTTAAAGAACCCCCGCTGCCTGCTGGCAGTGGGAGGTTCGCTGACTCTGCCGGGGTGGCGGGGGGGTGACCCCCATTAGCGGGAACCCCCCGCCAAAAGCGGGAGAGTTGGCATGTATGGTCTAATGCTTGTTCACAAACTTTTAATTTGTCAAAGGCAGTTACTTCTTCCTTTACCATTTAGATATTTTTTAGCTCGCCTCTGCTTCCCTCTGTGCCGTTTCTGCTTTCTTCTTAGCAAACAAACTTCTAACACTAGTTTCTTCTTCATATGCACAGATTTCTATAATCTTGACATGTAATGCTGACATTGTGAAATATGATGATCTGGAAGACGAATATATACATTTAGTACAAGCTGATCAATGTGACTTAACTTCTTGCAAGTGTCCGATGTGGAGTTCTGCCTTAACCTTGGCATCTCATACTAAGGCATCTTTTCTTTGGAGGACAGTCTCTCTGCAAGCTATGCTGAAGCATCATCAAGATCAGAGTTATTCAGGAAAAGGATGTACTTTGCAGACAGTCTCTGGTAGCAATCATCATCAGCAGATAAAGGATTCAAACTTGTGGTTGATAGTGTTCAACTCTTTCCCATAGGTCATATACACTGTCACTGAACTTGTCTCTGGTTGCCTCCAAGTTCTCTCTAACCTTCTATAATAGTTTAATCTGTTTAATTTGTTCTTCAATAAATGTGAACTCTGCTTCTTGTATGTCTGAGTCTTTGGAAACAGGATGCATTTACTAAGGTCCAGAGACAGAATAATCCACAGAGCCTTTTGTGGACATCTCTTTTTAGGTGGTACAGTACTGTCTCTTTAAGACAGGACTGCAGCTTAGCTTACTGTTGTTGAAAAGCCACGTGTTGGTTAAGATGGTGGACGACTCTTTGCTTGCTTGCAGACTATGTGTAACATGCAGACACTGCAGATTTAGATTTGTTTTGACTATCCTTCCACTGATGTACATTAGAGAAGTTCCTAAGGAGTGTGAGCAGAAATCCCTGTACAAGTAAATGGTAGACAGTGACTTCCCAATATTTATTCTATAGCAACACCAGTTGCATGTGAAGTTCCAGTGAGGAAGATGCAATGGATATACTTTCAGAGATGACATATAGAGGTCACAGCAAATTCTCTTCTCCATCTCTGTTTAAGGTGTCTGCTAAACATGAGAGATACAGCAGACAGACATAATGTGACATCACCTGACAGAAAGAGTACCAGAAAGCAATGGCATAAGGGAATTATATCATTAATGGCTTAGATAACCATATACAAACATTGGTCACCGCATGAGGCTATAACATATCAAACATGGTATACAACAGCTAGAACATAGAATATACATATAATAAATGGATCCCATAAAATACTATTGTATTTTGATTACCAGTGTACACAGGCACTACAGATATATAAGTGATTACAGTGCAGGTACATTGACTCACAGGTGATGTCTTCTCTGATTAGAGTCTTTCTTGACCCCCCTTTTTGCTTTTGACTGCCATGATGACTTCCAGCCACAACTTGTTTCTGCAGAATTTGCCACACAAAAATCTTAGAAGGGATACAGACCATAACTTACAGGCATAATCTTCGGGGAGAGAATGTGGACCAACCCTGTAGAGATTGTGTTGTCTCTGTAGCCTGTACTCCCAGTATCTCCAGGTTCGTATTGTGTAGTCTGAAGTACATTCATTTCACCCTCAGAGGACCAGCCACTGGAATAATATTCAGGGTGCGTAGGCAATGGATTTTAGTACTGTCAAGTTTCTTGTAGTGTTTCTATTTTTCTACAAGTTTCCCAGAGTGAATGATAAAAGTTTAATAGTCTATAAATGTATACAGTATAATTCATGCATTATTACTCATGTGCAGCTCTGAGCTCTTTCAGCTCGGCACAACTTAGATACATTGGCCTTGGTATATTGATTTGGTAATTTACAGCATCATGGTATTGGTCAGTCACTACATGGTAGTGATAAGTGGGGTATTGTCGTAGCTTAATAAAGCTTTTCAGATGTTGATCAGGTTTTCAAATTAAAAATCAGTTGAAGTTAAAAATATCTAGGATTTATTCAATGCAAGCATTGGAGACACACACAGCATATAACATTGCATATACAGAATGTCTGCAAATCCCACTGCAATGTGTGGTTTTATAGCCCCCCCCCCCCCCCCTCTTGTGCAAGAATGCATTTAGCCAATCAATTTAAAACATAGCTAGTCCCTTATACGCTGGTTTAAAGTTTCATTTCCATATGGAGCCACCTCCTTACTCACCCAAACAAAGAAACTTTATTCCTCTAAATAGGTCCATATCTCCAGGCCATGTGTTTCCAATTATTGGAGGAAGGGGGGCCCCATGGAATTAACATTCCAAAGACAACAGTGTTTCTTTGGAGAGGAGACAGAAAACTTTGATGAAAAGTATATAAAGAGTATATATAAAATCATATAAATATAAAATTATAAATATTACCCTCACAGTATCATTTAATCTTTCTATATGGTTGTTGTTGGTAGTATTGATCTTGGTGTACCAATTTGGTCTGTAACATTATGATGGTTTTAGGCACTATACAGTGGAGACATACCGTGATTATGTAGCAGTATTTTTGGCCCTGGTATATGTGCTTATAACCCACAGAATAAAGAAAAATGCTATGAAACAGAACAGCTTAAAACCCCAAGCAAAGAAACTGAAAAACAATGGTGAAATTACATGTTCTTTTACCCATTCACCCCAAAAATATATTTTATATTATATATATATATATTTTTTTTTTTGGGGGGGTGGGGGAGGAGGGTCTAAAGGTTTGGCTGTGTGGTGCTCTGGCATTTCTTATGGTGGCACCCTCTCAGGATAATGTTGTGTAATACAGTAATGACAGTTCTGAACTCCATCCCGTGCACCTCCAGTTGTAGGCATGTTGATCTTTCTTACAGCTTCAAAACCAAGGGTATGTCTCTCCTCACAGTAGGCATGTGTTCTCTCACATCATCATTCTGTATGAGCAGTGGAGGGAGAGGAGGTCACAGCTCTGCAGACCTCCTGCAAGGATTCTCATGCCTGCAGAGCTGTCAGCTCCCTCCCAGGCTGTACAAACTCCTTGTAATCAGAATACCTGCATTGCTGTAAGCAGAACACATTCATTACTGTAAGCAGTTACACATACAGCCTGAACTGATGAAACAAATGTGAGGAATGCACTTTGCTCCCCCCTCTGTTATCAGGTAGAAGGAAGAGGGGGGATCAGAGGGTATAAGGCTGTGTTATATGGGGGGAGAGTGAATCTAGCAGCTACAGACTCAGTTATTGCCCAGATCCTTCACATAGGGCTGGGAGAAGAGCATAGAGAAGTTCAGAGAGCCTTTATTATACAGACACAGTCAGCATAAAAAACTGAGACAACTAGTTTCACTTTTAATTTACAAATCTCAGAGGGGAGTAAGCACAGAGTGCAGGCAGCCAATCACAGCACAGGGGGCATTTCACACCGAGGGGCATGTCCCAACAGGGCTGAATGAAATATCAGGCAGCCAATAACAGACAAGGGGGCATGGCCTGACCACTTTCTGCAGAAATATCTATAGACGCACAGATTAGCTCATATCTCCTATACTAAGTGATTTAGGCAATACAAACCAATTGCAAAAGTGCTTATTTTTATTGTCCCTCTCATTACAGATATGATTTTTGTAGCGAGAAAACCTCTTTAAGAAGTGCTGGGAATAGAGTTCAATGCTGCCATATTTTTAGTAGTGGTTTTGTTTCTTTACAGGTTTTTCCCTTGGATTATATCTGACCAGCACTGGACCCATTTCTTTAACCCGTTACCATCGGAGCCAGTTTTGACAGAGCCCCATTTTTTAAATCTGGCATGTGTCATTTTACGTGAGAATAACTTTTTGACACTTTTGCCAATCCATGTGATTCAGAGAATGTTTTCTCGTGACACATGGTTCTTTAAAATAGTAAGAAATTTTGGTCCAAAAAGTCCTTGTTTATTTGTGAAAAATATCAAAGTATTGTGAAAAATTTGACAAATTTACCATTTTCAAACTTCAAAAATTTCTGTGTGTAAGACAGATAGTTATCCCACTTAAAATAGTTTATACTGTAACTAGTATCTACCATATGTCTACTGTAGGTTGGCATACTTTTTTAAATGTCTTTTTTTACGACATTAGGGGGCTTAGAAATTGAGTAGTATTTTTCAAATTTTTAAGAAAATTGGCAATATACATTTTTTTTAGGGACCAGTCCAGTTCTAATGTGACTTTGATTGGCCTGTTTGTTAGATACCCCCATAAATGACTTCATCTAAGAATTTACACCCCTTAAAGTATTCAAAACAACATTTAGGAAGTTTATTAACCCATTAGGTGTTTCATCGGAGTTAAAGCAATGTAAAAATTTCACTTTTTTTGCAGATTTTCAGTATTTATGCATTATTCACAAGAACACGCTAGATGTGAGGGAAATGCAACCTAATATTGATTCCCCAGATTCTGCCATTTTCAGAGATATCCCATATGTGGCCTAGTGCTCTATTTGGCTCAACCACATGCCCCAGAATAGGATGAGCACCTACTGGATTCAGGTCATTTTCATTATGATTTGTGTTAGGTGCCATTTCTGGTTTGCAGACACCCAAAGGTGCTAAAACTTAATAAACACCGCTAAATTGACACCATATTGGAAACTACACCCCTTAAAGAATATATCCAGGGGTGTACTAAGTATATTGACCCTACAGGTGTTTCACAAATTTTTTTAGCGTTAGGCTGTGGAAATGAAAAAAATATTTTTTTCCAACAATCTGCAATTTTAGCTGAAAATGTTTAATTTTTACAAGGAATCCTGGAAAAAAGGCTCTGCAAATTTTGTTACGCAATTTCTTCCAAGTTCAGCAATACCCTACATGTGGGTGTAAACTGCTGTTTGGGCGCATGTCAGGGTGTATGAGGGAGAGAGTATTATTTTGCTTTTGGAATGCACATTTTGCTGGGTGCCATGTCGCATTTGCAAAGCCCTCAAAGTACCAGAACATGTGAAACCTTCCAGAAGTCACCCCATTTTGGATTCAACACCCCTCAGGGATCTCATCTAGGGGTGTATTGTATATTTCGGGCCCACAGGTCTTCCATGGTTTTTTTTTTTTAGCATTGGGCCAATTGGGGGGAAAAAAACGCAGTTCCGCCATTGTTTTTTGGGCTTCAATTTTACAGTGTTCGCCATACTGATAACTTTGACAGGATAACTTTCATATGGGGATTGGTACAATTGCAATGATATAAATTTTATATAGTTTTTTATGTTTTATTACTTTTACACAATAGAAATAGGTCTATAGAAAATTGCGTTTTTATGTTGTCCTGTTCTAACAGCCATATTTTTTTCACTGATTATGGGCTTGTTTTTTGTGGGATGAGTTGAAGTTTTCATTAGTACCATTATGGGGGGCATATGATGCTTTGATCACTTTTTATTAAGGTTTTTGTGAGGCATTTTGAACAAAATACAGCATCCCTGGTAGTGTTTTATATTTTTATTTCTTACAGCGATCACTGTGCAGTATAATTGACATGCTAGCTTCACTCAGCAGGTCAATACGATTACAGAGATACCAAATTTTTATATTTTTTTTTACGTTTTACTGTTTTTACACAATAAAACACTTTTATTCAAAAAGGAAAACATGTTTTTGCATTGCCATAGTCTGAGAGCCATAGCTTTTTTAATTTTCTGTGTACGGAGCTGTGTAGGGGCTTGTTTTTGTGGGATGAGTTAAAGGGTTTATTGGTATAATTTTTGGGGGACAAGACTTTTTGATCAGTTTTAAATCCATTTTTTGGAAGTCAGGTTGAAGAAAATATTGCAATCCTAGTAGTGTTTTTTATTTTTAACAGCACTCACCATGCAGTATCCGTGACATGTTAGCTTAACTCTGTGAGTCAATACAATTACGGCAATAACTAATTTATATACTGTAGTTTTTTTATGTTAAAGCATTTTTTTTGGAAAAAAAAGTGTTTTTATTATGTAAAACAATATTTATGCATCGCTATCTTTTGAGAGCCATAGCTTTTTTTTATTTTTTCGTATACAGAGACGTGTAAGGACTTTTTTTTGCGGGATGAACTAACATTTTAATTAGTACAAGATTGGTGTTTATATGAGTTTTTGGTTGCTTTTTATTCCATTTTATGTGCTGCGGGATGAACAAAAATCCTTTGATTTTTTTTATTAACAGCGTTCAACGTACGGATTAATTAATATGACATATTTGTAGGGCAGGTCGTTACGCATGCGGCGATACTAAATATGATTACTTTATCTTTTTTGGGCCGATTGGCGTTTGTAAAGGGGAAAAGGGCAGTGTACGTGTTTTAATTTTATTTTTTGTGTTTGTGTTTAACTTTTTTCACTTTTTTTATACTTTTTACACTTTTTTCTCTTTTCCCCATAGGGGATTTGTAAAAGTGATCTTCAGATCGCTCTTGCAATGGAGACCTGCATACAGCATTTCTGCTCTATACTGGTCTCCATGGCAACTGTCAATCTCCATGCCCACAATTCATTGTGATACAAATATATACTTTCACAGGTAGGCACTCCTGGGGATGCTGTTTGTATTCAGTTTCGGGTGCTAATCAAAGTAATGAACATAGTCTAAAGAAGAATTGATCTCACTCCATTAAATTTTGCAAATTAAAGTGAAGTTTATTCGGTGTAAGTCAAAGGCTCCAACACCATATATACAATAGGAAGTGACTAATGCATCGTGACATTTCGGTCGCACAAGACCTTTTTCAAATAGTCACTAAAAATAAACATACAACAATACATTATAAAAACACAAATACATCATGGGAGGTACATAAGTTAATCATGCGATATATTCAACATTGGATATGCAGTAATTACATTGTATCACCCCCCATATACAATCGACTCCTCACAATATTTTGCAATAGGACATCCCAATAAATGGGGACTGGTTGTTCACAAGGGGCAAGACTAGTTATAGGCTGTAAGTATATGAGTATGCAGTGTGCATAGCATAAAGACGCCATATATATTGGGGTAAGCAGGAGATCTATGAGGCGAATCGCGCTTGTGGATAGCAGGAAGTGAATCCAGACTGAGGCGCCGAAGGTGGCGCATGCGCAGAGAGCAGAGTCGGTCTAGTGTGGGTAAGGGCACCGGCGCATGCGCAGAGGCGCCGCGCCGTCGTATAGAAGACAATATAGAAGCTGTAACATTAGAACAGATAGTGGAATTAGTATGCTGAAATGAGCGTGGACACAGATAATCAATTAGGATACAGGTTGAATAGAGAATAAAAGCTAAAACATAAAGAGGAAAATAGAGTAACAGAAAATACATATATATATATATATATATATATATATATATATATATAAAACTCAGGTAAAAGGAAAAAAACACAAATAGGTTTGTAATAAAGGTAAGAAAAAATAGGAAAAAAATAGATATACACTAAGATCCAGAAATTTACTATAGCTAGAGACAGAAAGCCGGTAACACAAAACAAGAGAAAATTACAAACAATAATATAAACAAAAAAAGCAAAGGAGGGAAGAAAAGAGGGAAAGGGAGAAAAAACAGGAGTTGAGGATCCGCAGATGTGAAGAATCTCACTCTGTTTCATTCTGTTCTAGTGTAGCTGTAAAAAAGAAAAGCATATTAATATAATTCAAAAAATGGATAAATTATGCAAACAAAAAATCGCATTCTCTATTGAGTCCATTCGGATGTAAAGTGTCCAACCAGTGAATCCAATAGGATTCACGTTCTTTTAGCAATTTCAAGTGATTGCCACCCCTCCATGGTCTTTTTACCTGTTCAAGGATCTGATATCTGAGTTGGGCCACGTTGTGTCCTGCTGTCTGAAAGTGGTGGGGAATCGGGAACCATGTTTTACTACAACGAATCGTGGATTTATGACTTGACAACCTGTCCTTTATCCGTTGGGATGTTTCTCCTATATACAATAAGCCACAAGGGCATTTAATTGCATACACTACATGTGAATTGTCGCATGTAAAAGGGCCTTTGAGGTCGATCTTTCTACCTTTCATAGGATGTCTCAAAGTGCCACCTTTGATGACACTTGAGCATTGGCAACAATGCAGGCAGGGGAACGTTCCATGTCTCAGGGATGAAAACTTTGAATGAATTAGTTCTCTCTTCTGTGGGCCTATGTCTGCTCTAACAAGTGTATCTCTAATGTTCTTAGGTCTTCTAGAGCAGATGAGTACTGGGTTTTGAAAAACCTATACTTTCGGATAGGAATTACTAAGAATGTGCCAATGTTTCTTGATTATTTGATGTACACCCAGCATTCGTGGATGGTGTGTACTAATGAAGGGTAGGCAGGTGGAATTCAAACTCTCAGATCTCCTAGTAGTTGATGTGCAAGTAAGTGTGTTTCCTGGATACCCTCTTGTTTGAAATTTGTTCGTCATCTCTTGTTGACGTATAGATTTTAATGTGGGATCAGAAACAATTCTTTGGACTCGCATAATTTGGGACTGGGAGTGCTTTTTTAACATGTGCTGGATGACAACTTTTGTAATGGAGCAGATTGTTCCTATCTGTTGGTTTGGTATAAATGTCAGTACTGATGGTATTGTCCGAATGTCTGACTATTAGTGTATCCAGGAAATTTAATTTATGATGGTCGAATTTCATAGTGAATTGCAGTTCTGGCCAGATCGAATTAAGCCATGTTGTAAATTCCTGCAGTGAGGCTACACTGCCCTCCCATATACAAAATATATCGTCAATATATCGTTTCCAAAGTCTAACATGTTGTACAAATGACGTATTTTGATATATGTAGACCTCTTCAAAAAATGCCATATATGAATTGGCATACGGTGGCGCCATATTAGAGCCCATTGCTGTGCCTCGTCTCTGGGCATAGAAAGTGTTACCAAATAAGAAATAGCTCTCCTCTAAGATTAGTGTAAGTAAATCCAGACATAGTGTCACCTTCTCTTTATTTAGTCCAGAATTGTTCAATAGTGTTGCGGTAACCTCTATGCCTTTTTGGTGTTCTATTGATGTATAGAGGCTACAAACGTCAAAAAAGACTAGTAGAGCAGTGTCAGGAACTCTCTCAAATGACACAAGAATAGACAAGAAGTGACCTGTGTCTAGTATGTATGATTTAGTATTACGTACCAAGAGAGAGAGAATTTTCTCCAGATATTGGGATAGTGGAGACAAAATAGAATCTGTTGAGGCCACTATTGGTCTCCCTGGAGGTTTATCCAGCCTTTTGTGTACTTTCGGCAGTATATAGAATACTGGAGTTACTGGATGGTCATTAATCAAGAAATCATAGGTAACCTTGACTATTGTATTGTTGACTAAATAATGATCCGATGTGTCTTGTATTCTTTTTTTGATCCTAAAGACAGGGTCTGTAGCCACTGCTCAAGTGTCATCAAAGGTGGCACTTTGAGACATCCTATGACAGGTAGAAAGATCGACCTCAAAGGCCCTTTTACATGCACAGTTCACATGTAGTGTATGCCCTGGTGGCTTATTGTATATAGGAGAAACATCCCAACAGTTTTAGTGACTATTTGAAAAAGGTCCTGTGCGACCAAAACATCACGACGCATTAGTCACTTCCTATTGTATATATGGTGTTGGAGCCTTTGACTTACACTGAATAAACTTCACTTTAATTTCCACAATTCATTGTGGGCATGTTGATGTCACAGATGACTCGGAAAGTGACTTTCACTTCCCGGGTCTGCCTGGTAGGAGATCGCTGCCGCACTATCGTGCGACAGTGCGACAAGAGCAGGCAGCAGGAGCTCACTTAATTGATCGTCGGAGCTAAGGGGTTAAACACCTGTGGCCGGAGTGAGCTGAGGCATGAGGCTGGTGGTAATGTACTGTTGGTCACATTTCGCTTGTAAGCCCGTACGATCGCCAGGATGTACCCAAGCATCCATTTGCGGGAACAGACTTCCTGCTAGGACGCATGGGTACGTCTAATGTCGGGAAGGGGTTAATAAAATGGACAAAAAGGGTTTTTGTTGAGGAGTGTTTAATAAACTGATTTTGTTTATATTATTTCAGTGTAAGGGGCCGTTCACACGGAACAGGACAACTACTGGTCAGTTTTGTAAAAATTTGTCAGCCGAAAACCGGCTGAAAAACTGGCTGAAAAACAGTGCAGGGGGACAAGGCCTTAGTAATGGAGAGGCAACTGTCAAAACCTCCATAACTATCACTGGTGTTTGTTGTCAATAAGCAGTGTTTTTTTGTTTTGTTTTTTAATTACTGCACTACTGACACTAACATTCTCTCACTTAGTACCCAATGAACCAGATTTACTGGGAATATTCAAGTTGCCATCAGAAACTGACCCTCTAATATGATAATTTGCTTCTGGGGTAGATGTGGGCTGCTATTTTTAGAGTGGAAAGCAACCACCCACAGCTGCCTCAGAAACAGAACATCACATGGGGAATGGAGCATCTTAGTTATGAGTAGAGGTTAAAAGTATTAAACTTATTTAGTCTTGAAAAAAGACAGCTCTGGGGAGATAGAATTAATTTATATATTTATTAAGTATTTAAATGGCCCCTATAAAAAGTATGGGGAAAAGCTATTTCATGTAAAGCCTCCTCAAAAGACAAAAGGACGTTACCTTCATCTGGAGAAAAAAGGATTTAATCTCCAGAAGAGAAAAGCCTTCTTCACCATGAGAACTATAAATCTGAGAAATAGCCGCCTGAGCAGCTGGTCACAGCAGGAACAGTTGATGGCTTCAAGAAAGGCTTAGATAACCACTTACTAAAAAATAATATTAATTCTTATGTAGCCATATAAAATATCTGTATGCAATGATGGCAATTCTTGGATTGGTTCTTGCATTATGAGTTCCAAATAGTGTTGAGCGATTATTATTGACAAAGTTGAAATCGGCACGGTTTTTATGGTGATCGGAATTTTTCGATCAAGCGATAATTTAGGTGAAAATCTGCGCATAATCTATTAATATCGCACCATTTTCAACGCTTCCTGTCATTTTGGCGGCCAGCAAATCAGCTTAGAGAATAGAGCAGGGTGAGCTGGGTGTGCGATGTCATGACTGGGATGTGTATGAGTTGTGATTGGCTGGAAAAATCACATTACCTCGTTTTACATAGAACAGCCCTTCCGTCAGCATCAGTGTGTGTCGAGATGTCTCACTAAATGCAGGAGTGTACTAGGTCTCTCTCATACAGCTCAGCGAAACAGTTCTATTTGTTTCATCACGACATACTATTGCTTTTAGCTGTGAACATTAGAACATAGGTAGATTAGAGAAATTCAGTTATTAGTTAGTTAGGCTGAGTGTTTCAAAGAAGCATCTAGCGCTGTACAGCTGCGGGTGGTGGGAGGGGGGAGAACACAGGCAGACAGGCAGGCAGGCATTTGAAAGGAGAGTGGATATTGTGCAGCCCAGACTCTGCTTTGACCCTGTATTGAAATGGCTTTTTATTAAAAAAAAGTTTTATTATCCGTACACAATTTAATTAGGTTTTTTTTTCACTTTGGCGCAGCTCAGTTTTGTTCAAAGTCCCACTTTGTACTTACAATAGGATACAAAACTTTTCTAGTCACCGCAGGTGATATTTCATAGGGCAAAACACACGTTTTTATTATCGGTACACAATTTAATTAGGTTTAGTTCACTTTGGCGCAGCCCAGTTTTGTTCAAAGACCCATCTTGCACGGATATTACCATACAGAAATTTGCTAGTAATTGGTGTTGTATTTCATAGGTGCAAAAACCACCTATTATCCTGTACTCAATTTAATTAAGTTTTTTTCACTTTGGACGCAGCATCAGTTTTTGTTCAAAGACCACTATTTCTTACAATAGGATACAGACCTTTTCTAGTCACCGCAGGTGTATTTCATAGGTGCAAAAACCACCTATTATTATCAGTACACAATTTAATTACATGTTGTTCACTTTGGCGCAGGCCATTTTTGTTCAAAGACCCATCTTGTACTGATTTTACCATACAGAAATTTGCTAGTAATTGGTGTTGTATTTAATACGTGCAAAAACCACCTATTGTCAGTACACAATTTAATTATGTTTTTTTTCACTTTGGCGCAGCTCAGTTTTGTTCAAAGACCCACTTTGTACGTACAATGGGATACAGAACTTTTCTAGTCACCGCAGGTGTATTTCATAGGTGCAAAAAACATGTTTTATTATCTGTACACCATTTAATTAGGTTTTTTTTCACTTTGCGCAGCTCAGTTTGTTGTAAAGACCACTTTGAATGTACAATAGGATACGAACTTTTTAGCACCGCAGTTGTATTCCATAGGTGCAAACCACCTATTATCAGTACACAATTTAATTATGTGTTTTTCACTTTGGCGCAGCCAAATTTTGTTCAAAGACCCACTTTGTACGTACAATAGGATACAGAACTTTTCTAGTCACCACAGGTGTATTTCATAGGTGCAAAAACCACGTTTTATTATCCGTACAAAATTTAATCAGTTTTCTTTTCAGTTTGGCACAGCTCAGTTTTGTTCAAAGACCCACTTTGTATGTACAATAGGATACAGAACTTTTCTAGTCACCGCAGGTGTATTTCATAGGTGCAAAAACCACGTTTTATTATCCATACACAATTTAATTAGGTTTTTTTTCACTTTGGCGCAGCTCAGTTTTGTTAAAAGACCCATCTTGTACGGATATTACCATACAGAAATTTGCTAGTAATTGGTGTTGTTTATTTTCATAGGTACAAAAACCACCTATTATCAGTACACAATTTAATTACGTGTTTTTCACTTTGGCGCAGCCCAGTTTTGTTCAAAGACCCACTTTGTACGTACAATAGGATACAGAACTTTTCTAGCCGCCGCAGGTGTATTTCATAGGTGCAAAAACCACTTTTGTATCCATACACAATTTAATTAGGTTTCTTTTCACTTTGGCGCAGCTCAGTTTTGTTCAAAGACCCACTTTGTATGTACAATGGGATGCAGAACTTTTCTAGTCACCGCAGGTGTATTTCATAGGTGCAAAAACCACGTTTTATTATCCGTAAACAATTAAAAAAGGTCTTTTTCACTTTGGCGCAGGCAATTTTTGTTCAAATACCCATCTTGGCTATGTGATATTACCATACAATAAATTTGCTGTAAGTGTTGTATTTCATAGGTGCAAAACCACCTATTATCTGTACACAATTTAATTAGGTTTCTTTTCACTTTGGCGCAGCTCAGTTTTGTTCAAAGACCTACTTTGTACGTACAATAGGATACAGAACTTTTCTAATCACCACAGGTGTATTTGATAGGTACAAAAACCACGTTTTATTATCAGTACACAATTTAATTACGTGTTTTTCACTTTGGAGTCAGCCCATTTGTAAAAGACCCATCTTGTACTTATATTACCATACAGAAATTTGCTAGTAATTGCGGCTGTATTTCATAGGTGCAAAACCCACCTTTTATTATCAGTATACATTTCAAATAGGTGTTTTTTTTACTTAGGTGCGGCCAACTTAAGTTCATATAGACACCTTGTATTTAAATTTGAATACAGAAATATTGTAGTTACTGTTGGTGTATTCATTGTGCCAAAACACGTTTGTTATACCGTATAACTTTTAAATAGCTGTATTGCACGTGGTGCAGCGCCTAGTTTTTATTTCAAATAGCCACGATTGTACGACAATTCTGATAGAAAATTTTCTAGAATGTTCTCGTTTGTCTTGCTGCAAAAACGCAATTTTCATCCGTGTAACTTTTGAATGTTTTTATTGCACTCGTTGAATTCAGTTGTGGCGCAGATAGCGCACTTGTATGATAGTTTGTTGAAAACTATCAATTCTAGTCCTACTGGGCAGTTGTAAATCCCTGGACTGAAGGAAGAACTGTTGATTTTGTCTTACGGTTCTTCCACGAGACCGCATTTCACAGGTATTCGCTAGAAACATTTCAGTTTCTAATCCTAGTTGGCTGTAGGAAATTAGAGGGATTTAAGAATAGCTGGGATTTGCCGTCTTTTAATAAGAGACTGTTCAAAAACTCTGTCATACTTTCTTAAATTTTTATTTTCTGAAAATGGAGCAAAATGCAGGTTGGTAATGCGAGCAAAGAGGGGTGGTTAGGACTGGTGGTTAGAGGTACAAGAAGGTGCTCCTTCCAGTGCTGGGTGAACACGCATGCCAGCGGATCGTCGTTGTGAGGGACCGTCGGCTGTCATCGCTGGGTAGGGCCCTGTGGAATCTCAGTAACGAACAGCGTCGCCAATCTGTTCTTCAGTGGTTAATTCAACTGCATCCAGCATGTCTTACCTCTCGTCTCCCATTCACGGCACAAATGTCGTCTATCAGCATCATCAGCATCCATCCAACATGAAGCGAAGCAGCCCAAATGTCATCTCGTGTACCACCACTGTGGATAATCCATTTTCTGAGCTCTTTGATGACAAAATGCGGTTTGGGTCAGAAGGCTGTTAAAGATCAAGAGTCAAGGAGGATGATTTTGTTGCTCTGACGCTCAGTTACTGATGCCATAGAGGAGGAGAAGGAGCCAGTCAATCGGCAAAAATCCCGGGCGGGTCGCAACGCCTTGCAGTGCCTCTTGCTTGTAGCACCGCTGCTCCTGGATGCAGAATGTCAGGACGACCAAGTCACCTGTTTTTGATGATGATTGATGACGAACATTGCGGATTCCAACGTGGTCTTTTCAGCAGAATTTGCTTGCGAGCGCTTCATCACTGGACGAGGAGGAAGACGATGGGGTAGTGTCAGTACGGGTCCCGCCTCAAAAAGGGACAGAGCGGTCGCGGAAGTCCGCTGATATGATTCCGCCAGCCACGATCAGCAGAAACACTGCTCTTCACTTATCGCCGTCGAAAAGGTCCAGACCTCTCAAACCTGGGCCTTTTTAAAGCAAGCCTCTGATTCACCCAGCGATATCATATGCCGCCTTTGCCGTAAACGCATAAGTAGAGGCAAGAATCTTAGGTGTTTAACCACCACAAACATGTCTAGTCACATGCAGCGAATGCATGAGTTGAAATGGAGGGAACACTTGGCCAAAAAAGGCCACACCGATACCGGGCTTCCAACCACTGTCACACCCTCTGTCTCCGCCTCCTCCTCCTCCGCCACCACCAAGCCTTCCTCAGCTGTCCATGTCTCTCAGAGTCATGATCAGGGATCAGCCTCCACTTCCGCTTCACCAGCACCCATCCTACCCCTTCTCCTTCCGCCAGTTTGACGACCTGCACGCCGTACAGTGGCCAGTCTAGCAGCCAGCCTTCTGTCTTCCAGGTTTGGGAGCAGAAGAAACACTTTAACCCAAAACATCCACAGCCAAAAGCCTGAATGTCGGCATTGCCAGGCTTTTGGCCTTGGAAATGTTGCCTTTCTGTCTGGTGGACACAGATGCCGAGCAGGCATTTCTTTTCCAGAAAAGCCGTCCCTTCCCTGGCCAGCCACGTGTCATCTAAAATTTCAAGCGCGTTGTCTGCATCTGTGGCCGGAAAAGTCCATCTCACCACCGACACATGGACTAGTAAGCATATCTCTGTGACAGCTCACTGGGTGACCTGGGTGGATGTCTCTGGTGGTGTCGGTGGCTCTAAGACTCGGTGCATGCTCTTCAAAACCGCAGGGATGGTGCAGGGTTCTTTCCACCAAGATCCTCTGGTGGCATCACGTGCCCAGAGAAACCAGGCCGTGTTGAAATTAATCTGTCTTGGAGACCGTCCACACACAGGTCAGGAGCTGTGGACGCTCTCCGCAACGAGACCGAGCGCTGGCTGGGTGACAAGAACCTTGTGCCAGGCAAGGTGGTGTGCGATAACGGGCGAAAGATGCTGGCCGCCCTTAAGATCGGTAGGCTGGAGCACATCCCTTGCCTGGCACATGTCATGAACCTTGTCGTCCAGAAATTTCTAAAGCGTTACCCGGGTCTGGACTGCCTGCAGAGGAAAGCTCGAGGTCTCAGTTCGCACTTCCACCGTTCGCACCCTGCTTCGTCCCACCTGGCTGCGTTGCAGCGTCAGCTCGGCCTCCCCGTCAACCGTCTCATTGTTGACGTGGCAACACGCTGGAATTCCACCCTCCACATACGCCAGCGATTGTGGCAGCAGCGCAATGCCATTAGGCAGTACAAAGTGACACATGGCCTGACAAGCAGCGGTGCGGACCTCAGGGTGTTGAGCCACCAAGAGTGGAGGCAGGTGAAAGAGCTCTGCACCATCCTTGCCAGTTTTGAAGAAGCCACCAAAATGGTCAGTGCAGACAATGCCCTTGTCAGCATGAGCATTGTGGTGATCTTAGTTCTGGAACGATCGTTGGACACTCTGAAACATCAGGTTCCGCCAGCGACGGAGGAGGAGACGGACACAGATGAGGACACGGAGCCTCTCTCCCGTCGAATCCACAAGGCCCGACAGTTTCACAATTTTATCGGTCTTCATTAGGCAGTGGTTCGGGGTCCAGGCTAGTACAAGCGCGCATCAGCTCTCAGGGTGCATCATCTGAGGCAAGTCAGGGCTGTGTTGAAGCTGTGACGGAGGAAGCGGAGGAGGAGGTATTCCTGGACACCGACATTACTGATGTCCCTGCCTTGGAAAGAGGTTGGCGCGAATTTGAGGCGGAGGAGGAAGATGAGGAAGATCAGTTTGCTAGTGCCCCTCGACCCAGAGGCTTGGGAAATCAAGGCTCCATCTCTCACATGAGTGCTTGGATGCTCCATTTCCTTCAACATGATCCTCGCATTAAGGCCATCAAAATGAACAACAGTTACTGGGTGGCCACCCTCCTGGATCCCCGGTACAAAACAATCATCAGCACTTTCCTTCCACCCACCCAAATAGAGAGTAAAATGCAGGAAATGGAGACCTTGCTGATTGATCAACTGGAGACATCTGTTTCGTCTGCTTCACGTTCTTCAAATGTCACGGTGGAACAACGTCAGCGACGTGACAGCAGTAGAGTGCCAAGTAGCCGTAGCGGCAGCAGCAGCAGGCAAGGTGGCAGAAGCCTAATGGGTGACCTCTGGCAATCTTTATTTACCACCTCACCAACGTATGTAATGCAGGCACACATACAACACACAGAGACCAGCTTAAGATCATGGTGCACGACTATCTGCGTCTCAACACCGATGTTTTTGGATGTGTTCCGGACCCAATCGACTTCTGGGTATCCAAAATGGATGAATAGCCCGAGCTTGCTCGCCACGCCATAGAGGTGTTGTCCTGCCCAGCAGCCAGCGTCATATCTGAGCGGACCTTCAGCACAGCTGGAGGAGTCATTACAGAAAAAAGCATCCGGCTTTCCACAGATAATGTGGATCGTTTGACTTTCATCAAGATGAATCAGGCATGGATCTCTGATGATGTTGTGGCCCCAATTGCCTAGGTCACCGATTAGTTGCCGGTCTACTTCAAAGTCCTCTTCAAACAGAAATGTTCCTCTTGAAAAATGTTTTTTTAAATGATCATTTCTTACTGCAATTTTTATTCTCAGTTCCCAAAAGATTATTTTGCTGGTTTTGCGGTGTGGAGACTATAAAAGACACCAAGGTTTCATGACAAAACCGTATTCCATTTACTCACTTTATCTTTAGAATTGTTCGCATTGTCAATGGTTTTGGTGTCATGTTGCTGTGAGATACAGCTATAATTATGGTCCCTTGGAACAGAAATGTGGCATCTAAGTGGCATTTCTCCATCACAATTTTTAATAGTGGCTGAGAAGTCATATTTATAATTTTTTGGGGTCATGTTGCTGTGAGATACAGCTATAATCATGGTCCTTTGGAACAGAAATGTGGCTTTTAAGTGACATTTCTCCCTCACAATTTTTAACAGTGGCTGAGAAGTCATTTTTATAATTTTTTGGGTCATGCTGCTTTGAAATGCAGCAATACTACAGGTCCTATTCTAAAAAATGTTGTTTCTAACAGACATTTGTTCTTCACAATTGTCAAAAGTGGCTCAAGGGTCATGTTTTGAATTTTTTGGGGCATTTTGCTGTGAAATGCAGCTATACTACAGGTCCTATTCTAAAAAATGTGGTTTCTAACAGACATTTGTTCTTCACAATTGTCAAAAGTGGCTCAAGGGTCATGTTTTGAATTTTTGGAGGCATTTTGCTGTGAAATGCAGCTATACTATAGGTCCTAATCTAAAAAATTTGGTTTCTAACAGACATTTGTTCTTCACAATTGTCAAAAGTGGCTCAAGGGTGATGGTTGCTGTCCAAAAACAGGAATAGGTTAGGACACTGTTAATGGACACATATTGCAAAATGACTTGTTTTTGTAAGATCTTTAAAATAGCTAGCAATCCCTGTAGTGAGACAACCCATTTAATACAATAAAAAAAAAGAGAAACAAAGACGTGGTGGGATTCCATCCTATTTTTAAAATGTGTTTTCTAGAATTAAACTACTAAAAAACTTGCATGTACAAAATAGCTGATAGAAATACTCCTCTGAATTGTACAAGGGAGGTACAGGAAGACTTGAACAGATGTACGTTACCAAGGACAGATATAGTCAATGTCCAGTTCAACTAAAATGGTGGTTGAAAGACTCCTTTTTCCGGCAGTTTTTAAATCTGGGGGTCATGCAGGTTTGGGGCTCATGCTGTGGCCCAGGACAGGTATAGTCAATGTCCAGTTCAACTAAAATGGTGGTTCAAAGACTCCTTTTTTAGCACTTTTTAATCTGTGGGTCAGACCGGTTTAATTATCATACTGCGGTATAGGACAGATATAGTTAATGTCCAGGAGAAGCCTCTGCTGGCCCAGGAGAACCCGGGAGCTGTGTGGCGGTGTAAGCGGTGTGATGACGCCACACTGATTACACTGTACACTAGCTCCCACACCAGGTCGCGTTGCAGGGAACATGGAGAGAGGAGTAGCTTTTTTTATTTTATTTTATTTTAATTAGCTGCAGGGGGACAATTACCTGGCTACAGGGGGCAATTTACTGGCTACAGAGAGCTACTACCTGGCTACAGGGGGCTAATACCTGGCTACAGGGGCAATTTACTGGCTACAGGGGGCTACTACCTGACTACAGGGGGCTACCAACTGGCTACTGGGGGCTACTACCGGGCGACAGGGGGTGACTACCTGGCTACAGGGGGCGACTAGCTGGCTACAGGGGCCTACTACCTGGCTACAGGAGGCATCTACCTGGCAAAGGGTTTGAAATAACTACCTACAGGGGCCTATATAATTACATAATAGGGACCAATATTTCTACTTATTGGGGGGGACTATAAAACCAACTATCTACTTAATTGGGGACCGAGATACCTACCAATTGGGTGACCTATGTGTTTACCTACCTAATTGGGCACTATACACCTAATACAACTAATTTAGGACTGACTCCCTAGTTTGGAGGTGTACCTACATACTGTCTTAGGGAATTTAACTACTTCCTACATTGGTATAGAAAACATGACTAAAACTTGGTGCAAAAATGGGAGCCCAATAGCCATTTGGCAGCACTTTTACTGTTTGGGACACAAGTGGTTAATTATTACAATTATATGGGGAGTTTATACAGAGATAGAAATTGGTAGAGAAGTTCTGATAAAGTGAGGAGTCTAAGATGTTTGTTTTGTAAATTCTACAGTGAACAGTTGTGGCCATTAGAAGTCATCATGGCGGTCTGGGACAGATGGCAAAGAAAAAAAGAAAGAGAAAAACTCTTCAGAGATGTCTTCTGTAAGTCCCTAGATGTAACTTTACTGTATGTCTGCAGAGCCTGTGTACAACTGGTATCTAGCACTGTATGGTCACTGTATGCCGGTAATATTGGTTGTAATATATTGGTTTATATTCAGTAATGGTGTAGTCATATTATTCAGTCACTATTTGATGGTGATATGTGGTCCTGGCAGTATTATTCAGTCACTATGTGGTGGTGATATGTGGTCATGGCAGTATTATTCAGTCACTATGTGGTGGTGATATGTGATCATGGTGTGGCGGTATTGTTAAGTCACTATGTGGTGGTGATATGTGGTCATGGTGTTGTGGTTTTATTCAGTCATTATGTCACTATGTGCTGGTGATATGTGGTCTTAGTAGGACATTGGTACTATTAGCCTGGGATTGGGGTTTTGTTTAGCAGTGTTATTTGGAAAATGTTTGACTATTATTTAGTAGTTTTATATGTAGCACATTGTGTTAAAGCTTTTTGTATATTTTGGATTTGGTTGATGGAGATGCACTGTGTCGCATCGTCGTGCATTGTTACGAGAAAGGGGAAGAAATTTCTTTACCCTGTCCTGAGTGCAATTTAGCCTAGGAATGGCCCTGACTGTGACATACTGAAGCAGAGCATGATCCCTTCCCTTTGAATACTGGGCCACAGGGCAGTATTCAAACATGATAACAGTCACAAACTGTCCTCCAAGATGACCACTGCCTTGCTAAAGAAAATGAGGGTAAAGGTGCTGAATTGGCCTAGCATATCTACAGACATAACCCTCATTTAACTTCTGTCTAGAAATTTGTCTAGAAACAACACTGTCCTTGTTGCCCGCAGCAACCAATCGGAGCTCAGCTTCCATCTCTCCAGAGCAGTACAGGAAATGAAAGCTGACTTCTGATTGGTTGCTATAAGTTTTTATTGGTTTCAATTAGGAACAAAGACAATGTACCAAAGAAAAGGAAAATGCGACCCCCATATGATGCCTAAAGGAGCCGCTCATCCTGGCAGTACATGTAGTACTGTACTGTACTGTAGAGAGGCACTACTAGACCACGATCAGTGCATGCACCTCATTAATACAGAGGTTTTA
>JAODAL010046844.1:0-30516 GCA_025379985.1 Phyllomedusa bahiana
GCAAAACCTTTTCAGACAAAATGCGTGTATGGGGTTTTTGTTTTGCCCATTCAGGCCTAAAATATACCCCAAATTTGGGGGGGCCATAAAACATACAAATAAGGAACATTGAATTTCCCTATCAGTCTTTTCACTCAAAAAGATGGCACTGGTTCAGACACACCTAGATATGCCAAGATGGCTCCCCATCTTAGATGTTTTTCTTCTCCTAACAAAGAGGAGAGGAAGGTCATTTAAGATGTAGATAAGAGCCAATCAAGAGGGTTTATGTTGCTTAAGGAATGTGTACACCCCCGACCTGTTAAAAACTTGCGTGTGTGTGTGTGTGTGTGTAATAAAACTTAGCAGAACTCTTTTGTCTGAGAAAGTGTCAGGCTTGGATTTCTTTGGCACGTGCTAACTAATATACTGATTTGGTCCCCTGCTGGAAAGTAGAGCCCTTTTGTGGTTCAATCTACAACACATCTACACGGCAAAGATTTACAGAGTTTTCAAAATCAGGGAAATACAGACTGTAAACCATTTGCATAGACCTCAATAGAAAATCTGAGCTGTAGTCTACACAGCTCGAATTTCAAATCCGAAAACAGTGTATAAAAAAAAAAAAACTTGGAACATGTACATTCTTCTATCAGATTTACGACGGATAGTGCACATGGTCTGCTGAAACCAACACCCCCAATTCTGTGCAAAAAAAAGAAATAATCAAAACAGATTGTGAAATACCGGTTTATGTTCTAGAATCCGGCCAGTATTTTACTATTGCCATGTGAACATACCCTTAGGCTATGTTCACACGGCTTAAAATGGGACATATTTCAGTCCGTAATTATGCACCGTAGTGCGCAAATTACGGGCTGAATACGTCCCAGTAAGACGGTAATCCACAGTTCTCAGAGAACTATGGATTACGTCTCCTCTCCCTGCTCGGCGAATCCGCCGCGGGGGGAGATAAGTGACATGTGAATTACCGTAGGGAATGAAAGTGTATGGGCCGGCGAGGTGCCGGCCCCCCGCTCCCGCCCCGTCCACACGGAGTAATTGCGGGGCGCAAATAAGCAGTGTGAACATAGCCTTCGGGGGCGTTCCCACTGCATAGGACACATACCTGCCGGTTTGCCGGCCGGTCTTTGTCCTGTTTTGCGCCCGTCCCCACGGCCGCGGCAGGGAGTGGGGGGGGGGGCGGCTTTTCTCTGCAATGAGCGGAGAACAGCCCTCCCCATTTTCCCCTTGAGAAGCAATCTTCGTCGGGAAAACCGGACGGAAGATTGTGCTTCTACCCAATGTTTTGCTGCCGGGGCCGCCGGCGGCAAAACCCTCCGGCGGCAAACCTGTGCCCGTGGGGACAGCTGCACAGGTTTTGATGGAGCCCCAAATTTGCTCATTTTCGGCCGGTTTTTCAGGCGGTCTGAAAAACCGCAAACCGGCTGAAAAACCGGCCGAAAACCCTTGCCGTGGGGGACATGCCCTTAGGGTGAGCGCCGCATTGGAGACAGGGACCAGTGTAAATAATGAAACTTTGTACATTGCTGTGGCATAATACAGCGCTATATAAATTAATACAATAAAAAACTCCTTAACGAAAAAAAAACTATCCACTTCTCTCCCTCCCAGATCAATGACATTGAATGGATCATTTTATTTTTTGTAGTGAAAATATGCTGTTCTCCCAGGTACCAGGCTCAAGACATGGGGTTTTCCTACAAGATGCTATAAATATCTGATAGGTGGGGTCCCAACAGGACCCCCCTAACTCCCATTTTATCAGGTGAAGTGGCCAAAGGCACGTACACAACTTACTTAAAGGGGTTGTCTCGCTACAAAGATTAGCTTTCAAAATGTAGGGAGCACTAAATTAAGAAGTTTTCCCAAATATATTGCGTTCATTTTTTTTTTGCTAAGAATTTTATCACCTTAGATTTTATCACCTTCTGTGCTTTCTCTGGTTCCCTAAGTGACCGACCTTAGAACAAACAGCAGTGGGCAGATGTACAATCTGATAGCAGGGAGTGATATCACACAGGTCACTGCACACAGAACTCCGGACAGTGAGAGCTAGCTTGTTATCTGATCTTTCAGACAAAACACTAATTACTCTACTGTTTACACTAGCTCAGAAGCTTCTCCAGACCTCAGAGAAGGTAATTTATTTAATCTAGACTAATAAACAGAGAGGTCTGAATACACTGAGCTCATATGCTAATTACAGACAGCTGGACCAGGAAGTAACAAAGCAAAGCTGCATTATTTCATTCATGCATCCTAGGAAACTTTGAGATGAGACAACCCCTTTAAGCATGCTCATCTTTCTAGAAACCCCTTAACTTGCTATAGAGGTTGCAGAGAGTAGTCAAAGATGATCCCACCACCACTCCCTTATTTAGCACTGAATCTGCATGAGAATCAGCATCCAAATCTGATTTCAATCCACATTTCCACAGTCTGTGGCTTTAAAAATAGTAATTCAGCAGGTGTAAGTAGACAACACGGATTTTCCCCAATGAAAAAAAAAACAGCACCTCAGCTAAAAAGAAGTCGCCTGTAAATTCTCAATTTTAATGCCAAATCCTCACATAATGGATCAGTGTTGAAATCCACCTCTAACTTCAGCTTGAAACCCGTGTCAATAATTAAAAATCTGCATCTAAAATCCACACTGATTCAACGCTGAAGTTTTCAGTGTCCAAATTAGCCATGTGAATATACTTACAGTTGTTGGGGTACAGAGTTTGTTAATAGAAGTTTAAAGCTTTACCTCCTCTTAGATAGAGACATAGCTATATAGAAGGCAGATCTTGCTTTCTCACCTGGTTCCTGGGGTGGATCTGACATTTAGGAAGGCAGAAGTGCTATAGATGTGAGGGCCACGGGGCCCAGCAGTGTGAAGTCTTGCCTTTGCCCTTAAAACTTCTTTAATTGTAGCCATATGTTAAAGCGGAGGTTGATTTTTATGACACTGACAACCACGGTCTCAGCAGGAACGACACCCTGATTAGTCATGAGCGTCTACAAACCACAGGTCATTCTGGAACCAGCTAAATACAGTGGAGGCTTCCAGTCTGATACCCTCTGTACAGCGTGTTATTACTGCTAAAAGCTGGAACACTATTTAGTCTATTTCATCAGGACATAAATTTGAAAAATAGTCTCTAAAGTGATTCAGCAAAATTGGAGTCTTTAATCATGCAATACACGTCTGTATTCTGTTAACCCCTTATTGACATATGACTTACAGTTATGTCATGAGGTCGGTAAGGGAGTAAGTTTTTTTTTTTTGTTTGTTTGAAAAGTACCAAATTCAATAGTTTGAACATTTGGCATCACTAGAATCATACCAACCTGAAGAATACAGAGAGCATGTTATTTATACTTGAAGGGGATGTATCGCTTCCTTAGTTCGGCTGATTCATACTGCTCTCAGCTTCTCAACTCTAGAAATGCAGGGGCGTTTCTTCCCTCCCAGCTGGGTGACATCATCCCCCTTCACTGTTCATGCTGGCTCCCGAGACCCCCTTCCTCCCCCGAGTCCACATGTCACTGTGTCTTTCCATATGCAGTTTTATTTTGTAAGAGCTGTATACATACCACAGGCTGCATTCAAAGTAGACTGAGCACTCATATCTTCTCCTCTCACAGCTGGAGATTTGTTACAGTTGAATCCAGCTATGAACGGCACAGATCTCCCTTCTATGCAGGAGAGGCAGGGATCGACACACAATTGTGTTTCCCGATTGTAGAAGCCCTGCACTGTTATTCTGTTTCTTCTGGCTGTGCAGAGTGAAAATGTGCCGGTCCCTTACTTTGAGTGAGAGGCAGGAATGCAAGCTCCGTGAATACGACGGGGGGGGGGGGGGGGTATTAGCGGCTAATTGCAGCTAACACCCGGTGGTTTCAGCGCAGGAGGGGAAGAGGGGCCCTTCGCCGTCTAAATGAAATTTAAAAAAAACTGTGCCGCGCACCGTTCTTCAGCCCGATTGGGACATCAGTGATAAGATCGCTGAGTCCCGACGGGCTAACATGGCAGCGGGGAGCCTTGTGAAGGCTCCGATCGCTGCTACGTTCCCGTTTGCCCCACTTCCGGCCATAGGCAGGAAGTGGGGAAACCGCCATCTTTGTACAGTCTAATGCATTGGCTATGCAATGCATTAGACTGTATTAACGATCGTGCCCCCTAGCGGTCAAGCACCATAGGGGGACTCCATGTTAAAGTTAAAAAAAAAAAAAAAAAAGGAAATAAAAATTTTAAAGTAAATTTCCCAATTTTTCAAATAAAAAACAATTTGGAAATCGCCGCGTCCGAAAAAGTCCAATCTATAAAAATATTACATCATTTATCCCATATGCTGAACAACGTAGAAGAAAAAAAATTCCAAAACGCCAAAATTGCGTTTTTTGGTCATTTTACGTCGCATAAAAATTGGAATAAAAATAAAAAGTGATCAAAAAAAGTCGCATGCGTTCCAAACTGCTAGCAATAAAAAGTACACTTCAAACCGCAAAAAAATGTGCCTCACTGACGTCCATAGGTGTTAGTACAAAAAAGTTATTGGTCGCACAAACTGACGCCGCGGCGCAAATTTCAAATGTTGGAATTTTTTTATAGTACTAAAACAGAACGGAAACCATACATGTTGGTATTGCCGGATGCGTATCAACCTGTAGAATACAGATAACACATCATTTTTACCAAAGAATAAACTCCATTAAAAAAAAACCTCCCGCAAGTACGTTTTTTCACATTTTGTCCCACTTAGAATTTTTTTTCCGTTCCCTAGTATATTTTATAGTAATATGAATAACACCACTGGAAAGTACATCTTGTCCCGCAAAATAACAGCCCTCATATGTCTATGTAGGTGGAAAAAAAAAAAAAAAAAAAAAGTTATGGCTTTCAGAAGGCGAGGAGGGAAAAAAGTTTAGAGCCATATTATTATGACCGTCCGTTAGGAAGGGGTTAACAATGTTCAAGTGTGAATACATTGATTTCAATGTAAAAGACGTATGTGGTTCAGACGATTCGAGTTTTACATACAGTTTTGCATTGCTTTAAAACAGATGTGTTCAAAGAATTGACATGTCAATTCTTGAACCGTGTAACGCATTGAAAAGGCAATAGAATCTATAGGGACACGTTTCCTGAGTCCAGAAAATGTATGCAAATACATAACACACTTCGTGGTATGTATTTGGATGCGTTTGACGCAATAGGTTTTACAAAAACATATTCAAGATGCAACCTGCATATACCCTTAGGCCTCGTTCACACAGCTGATCTGGGGACGGATGTCAGCCGTATTGCGTCCCCGTCATTACGGTAATCCACAGTTCTCATAGAGAACTATGGATTCCGTCTCCTCTTCGCCGAGCGGGGAGAAAGTGACATGCACATTATCCTGGCGGGATACGCGCCGTGGATAACGGATGTCTATGGGGCCGGGCGAGCTGCCGCCCCCCCCCGCCTCCGCTGCACGGCAGCCGGCGTAATTGCGGACGAAATCCGTCCCAGCAATTACACTGGCAATAAGCCGTGTGAACATCGCCTTACAGTAAAGTCTCCATACCTTCCTCTGCTTACAGTACAGCGGTCTCTACACTGTAGCATTACGTTGTAATTTATCCCACTAAGATGTTCAGTCATGGGGCAGGTGGCTGCCAATCCTCATTATATTCACTTTCTCAACATTTTCATAATGTCCCTCTTTCAAATTCTGAGCTAAATAATCACATAATATCTTTATAGTAGTGTGAGCGCCTTTTCTCTGGTGCAGACCTATAAATCATCAGTATAGACATAGGAACGTATTTATCAAACTATGTATACTGGTTTTCTAGCATATTCACGTTGCAAATGTATGTATGCGCTGATCTAATTTTAACAAAAATTTGCATCCATTTGGGGTTTTAAAAACAAACCCAAAAAAAAAATAAAAATACATGAAGGGGCATAGCCTTTTGCAGCCCAAAGCATAGAATACATACCAGAAATCCGACGCAAATCATAGCAGAAACTTATACTGGCAAGGTTTTTATATTCTGGCGCATAGCCAGCCACAGATGCACACTGTCACAGGCAGTTTTGACCTCCCCGACAGCCACAGTTTTTAAATCTGACCTTTGTCACTTTATTCAGGGAACTAAACTTTTGATTTTTTAATTATTCCAAGGTGATGTAGAGATCGTTTTCTTGTGACACATTGTGCTTTAAGTTAGTACGAAATTTCGGTCCAAACAATATTTGTTTATTTATGAAAATATAAGGGTTGTTCAACAACGTTTTGGGTCGTTTTGGATGCGTTTTACGGATCCGTTTTTTAATCTGTGAAAACTGGAGCAAACTGCAATCCCATAAAAGGGATCCAGAAAACGCAACAGATGATTCTTTTTTGGATGCGTATTGGATGCGTTTTACTGGATCCGTTTTTTAATACTTTATTGTAAATCAACCTATCAAACTGAAAATTTAATATTATATTAACTAACATTGACCAAGAAAAAACCCTTTTTTTACTAGTGTAATCAATGTACATACACCTATGATTTTTAGAAGCCCGCCCTAAGTTTTATTTGTTTAATCAACTAATAGTTTTAAAAACCACCCAGAAAATTAATTAATAACAATCATTTAAAAAACTAAATATTTATAACAAAAATTTATATTTGTTAAATATATTTATAAAAAATAACTTTATATTTTATTAAATACATTTATAATTTATAACATTTATTTATATATAAAAACTATCAAAAGTATATTTTTTTTTAAATATATATATATTACTATTATATATTTATAAAAATATATTTTTTTTAAATATTTTTTTATACTTTTACTGATATAACCAAAAAATTTAATTTTTATATTTTTTTAAAAACCCAAATCGTTTTACAGAGGTTTTTGGTCGAAAAAGGCCCAAAAACGACCCAAATGTATGCTGCGCTTTTGGTAAAATTTAGGATGCCAAAAAGACTCCCTTATTTCCTATGGGGATTTATTTGCGTAAAACGACAAGAAGAATTGACATGTCAATTCTTAAAACGGTCCGAAAAGCGGATCGCGAAAAGGCCTCGGCGATCACTCGTGTGAACAGCGATGCGCTTTTGCCATTCAAAGCCAATTTTAATCACACTGAAAATTGTTAGTTTCGTTTTGCGGACCCTTTAAAACGGATCCGTAAAACGTCGTGTGAACAAGCCCTAACATGAAAACTTTTAAAAATGTGTCATTTTTTAAGTTGAAGAGTTTCTGCGTGTAAGAGTTATACACACACAAAATAGTTTATAACTAGCATCTACTGAACGTTGGCATCGTTTACATTTTTTTTTTAATTTTTTTTTTTTTTTTACAAAATCAGGGGTATTAGAAATTTAGTAGTGCTTTTTCAAGAAATTTTGCAACAGATTTTTTTGGGGGACCAGTGAATTTGAGGGGCCTGTATATTAGATGCCCCCATAAATGACTCCATCGAATAAACTACATCCCTTAAAGTATTCAGGACGTTCGTTAACCCATTAGATGTTTTCACAGAAATTGAGGTGAAATACTAAAATTTAACTTTTGCAGAATTTAAAAAATTGTATCCATTATTCACTGGAACACGGTAGATGTGACCAGGGAAATGCAACTCAACATAGATTCCCCTAATTCTGCCATTTTTAGAGATACCCAATATGTGGCCATAGTGTGCTATTTGACTCAACCACAAGCCTCAGAATAGGGGGAGCAGCACCTACTGGACTTTGGGGTTTCATTTTCATTTCTCAAACAATCTGCAATTTTAGCTGAAAATGTTTCATATTTAAAAGGAATCCTGGAGGGAGGGAAATCGGCAATACCCCATATGTGAGTGTAAACTGCTGTTTGGGCACATGGCAGTGTGTACAAGGGAGGGAGCGCTATTTGGCTTTTGGAACGCAGCTTTTGGTGGGTGCAAAGTTGCATTTACAAAGATCCCAGAGTAACAGAACAGGCGAAACCTTCCAGAATTCAACCCATCTTGGATTCAAAACACCCCTCATGGATCTCATCTAGAGGTGCAATGTGCATTTTGGACAAGTTTGTTTTTTAGCACTAGGCCATGAAAATGGGAATGCATTTTTTTGGGGCTTCATTTTGAGTGTTCGCCGTGCTGTATAAATGATAGGATAACTATTATGTGGTCGGTACAATTTCAATCATATACATTTTATATAGTTTTCTTACTTTTACACAATATAAATAAATTTGTAAAAAATTTGCATTTTTGTGTTGTCAGTCTCATAGCTATAACTATTTTTCTGTATATGGAGCTAATTAAGGGCTTTTTTTTGCAGGATGAGTTTGTTTTCATTGGTACCATTTTGCGTTTGACATGATGCTTTGGCCGCTTTTTATCAAGCTTTTTGGAAGGCATAATGAACAAAGATACAGCTCAGCTTCTCTCCTCTATCATACAACCCTATATATCACAGAGCTCAGCTTCTCTCCCTCTATCATATAACCCTATATATCACAGGCTCAGCTTCTCTCCTCTATCATACAACCTATATATTTACAGAGCTAGCTCCTCTCCTCTTTTCATATAACCCTATTTTCAAAAGAGCTCAGCTTCTCTCTCTTTTCATACAACCCTATATATCCAGAGCTCAGCTCCTCTTTCCCCTATCATTTTAACCCTATATATCACAGAGCTCAGCCCCTCTCCCTCTATCATATAACCCTATATTCAAGAGTCAGCTTCTTCCGCTATCATACACCCTATATATCACAGAGCTTTTTTCTCTCCTCTATCATTAAACCCCTTTTATATCGAGCTCAGCTTCTTCTCATATAAACCCCAAATTCCCGAGTCAGCTTTCTCCTTATATCAGACTCAGCTCCCCCCTCTCTCTATACCTTTATATCAGAGAACTTTCTCCCCCCTCTACAACCTTTAAAATTTTAGAGCCAGCTTCTCCCCCTTTCTATAACCCATTTATCACAGAGTCAGCTTCTTTCTATCCTATAACCCTTATTTCAAACTCAGCCCTCCTCTTCATATAACCCTATATTTCACAAGCTCAGCTCCCCCCTTATTAAACTTTTTCAAGGTCGCTTCTTCCGCTATCAACAACCCTATAATCACAGGCTCAGCTTCTCTTCCTTTTTCATTCAACCCTATATATCACAGATCTCAGTTTCCCTCTCCTCTTTTCATTAAACCCCTAATATCACAGAGCTCAGCTTCTCTCCTCTGTCTTTATAACCTATAAAATTACAGAACTCAGCTCCTCTGTCATATAACCCTATATATCACAGAGCTCAGCTTCTCTCCTCTGTCATATAACCATATATATCACAGATCAGCTTCTCTCCCTCTATCAATAACCTCTATATAATCACAGAGCTCAGCTTCTCTCCTCTATCATATAACCCTATTTTCACAGACCCTCAGCTCCTCTCTCAATATAACCCTATATGTCACAGAGCTCAGCTCCTCTTCATATAACCCTATATATCACAGAGCTCAGCTTCTCTCCCCTTTTATCATATAACCCTATATATCACAGAGCTCAGCTTCTCTCCTCTCTCATATAACCCTATATATCACAGAGCTCTGCTTCTCTCTATCATATAACCCTATATATCACAGAGCTCAGCTTCTACCCCTCTCATTTCCTACTCTCAGATAGGGCAGCATAAACCACCTGACAGGTCCCCTTTAACTTTACATTCTGTGAAATAAGCTTCTCTCTAATATTCCAATTTCTGAGTGGAATCCTTGTATCACGCTCCTGTAATTAGGGGTTTGATTCTCTAATATGTGGCATATGTTACAGTTTTCCACAAGCGGTTTGATATTTTATCAAACTCATTACTCACTACTGAAGTCTACTTAAACTTAAAGCAGCCAAAATGGAGATGTGTAAAACCTAAGATTTTTGGAAGTTAACAAACTTTGTACAAGCCCAGAGATAAAGCTTCGAAACTCCTGAGCACCTCAAGGGCCCGTGTACACGGCACAGGACAAATACCAGCTGGTTTATCCGACCGGTATTTGTCCGGTTTTTGTGCCGTGCACATGGCTGTAGGGGGAACGCTTTTCTCCGCGGTTAGTGGAGAAAAGACCGTCCCCCTTCACATTCACTTGTTCATATTCCGTCCGAAAACCAGATGGAAGAATGAACATGTAGAATTGTTTTGGGCGGCCGGGGGCATTTGGGACCGCTGCACGGGTTTTCCATAGAGCATCATATAAAAGTTTGCTGCCGGTTTTTCCGACGGTTTGCAAAACCGCAAACCAGTGCCGGGGGGACAAGGCCTAACTGTTTATGAATGTGTCACGGTCAGATTACGCTTTTCCGATTTTTGACGATTTTGCAAAAAAATGCTGCAAACACTGCAGTTTAACCACATTGTTAGAACAGATCATTAGCATCTTTTTGGCTTTCTAATCGTGCTGTGGAGAAAGGGTGGTCCGGTCACCTCAAGCACCAGGGCCCATCTGCAGTCGTTACACCTCCTATACTTCCAACACTGTACAATCCTGCTCCTCTGTAAAACCAACTCTGGATTTGGTGCTAAAGCAAAAAGGGAAGGGTGAACGCTTATTGCATCTACTTGATTTTTCAGAGGTGCTGGATGATAAGACGCCTTCAAGTTTACACAGAAGAAGAAAGAAGTTCCTTTGTTATTCACATGACTTGAGGCAGGAATATTTTAACACCATTGTTTCCAGCAGCAATGAGGAGTCCTAGTCAGAAAAGTTCTGTAACCAAACAGTGGGCTGTAGCTCAGTATAACATGGGGGAAAAAAAAAAAAATAGGAGGCTTTTCACCCATGTTCACACTTGGCAGTAGTGCTGCCCCATCTAAAACTGCAAGACAATATAGCTAAAACAACAACAAGTATGCATTACTACATGTGGTCCAACATTCTGCTGAGCGATATGTTAAAAAAAATTAAATTGTTATACAGTGCCTTGTTTTTCTGATACTGAGCTGCAAATCTTCTGCACAACCTTAGAGGTTAATTGCCTCCAGCCACCACTAGGGGGGAGATTATAAGGTTGTTTAATATACACAATTAGCTCCCCCTAGTGGTGGCAGCCAGCTAGCAGCCAGAATATTATCATCTAAGTTTATGCAGGAAGGCGATTTGGAGCATTTTTTTTTTTTTTTTTATAGAATAGCCATTTGTTCAATCTAGCAAATCTTAGACTGGGAACTTTTTACAAACCCAAGTGTGTGTGTCTATGTGCTGTTCACGTACATATAAGCTGTAGGCATTGCAGTTTTTTTTTTATATTAATCCTCTTTTTCACTAAGGTTAAGGAACCCATTCGATTCTACCATCTCTTGTTATAGTCCAATACCAGAGATGGGCATTCTTTAATGCCAGACTCCATATTGTGCTGGCTAGACAGGAGGGAGGAGGCTAAAGGATCCCCTGGTATTCACCTTAATTTAACCACATTGTAACCCAACAGTGGGCTCTAGGTCAGTAGAACATGGGAAAAAAAAAAAAAATATGAGGCTCTTCACCCATGCTCACACTTGGCAGTAGCGCTGCCACATCCAAAACTGCAAGACAATATAGCTAAGGAGCATTCCCATCTCACACATTAATGCCAGATCGATGGGATATGCCATCAAAGTGTGATCAGTTTGGGTTTCACCTCTGGGACCTACACCAATTTCTGAAACGGCTCCCAAAAGTCCTTGTTCAGAATGAGTGTTGGTTGCGCTTGTGCACTTTCTATTCTGTTTTATGCAAGTTCTGAGTATAGGCAAACACAGCGTTCACCTGCATTCAAAATTTCCATAGAACAGAGTTGTTAGCAAGTGCAGCCAACTTTCCTTCTAAACTGAGACTTTTGGGGGCCTGTTCTCAAGATAGATGCGGGTCCTACCTATGGGACCCTAACTTATCACACTTTGTTGGGATATTGATAGGATATGCTATCAAAGTGCATGATGGGAACGCTCCTTTAGCACCTACAAGGAGGTATGGACTTTCATAAAGGAGGGTTCCCAGGTCACCGTCCCCATCAGTAGATTAGAGACCATATTGTATCCAGGATGCATTAGGCTAGGTGCACACAGCATAGGACAAAATACGGCAGAAAGCCAACGGCATTTTGTCCTATGCAGGACGGCGGTTTTTGTCACCCATTTGCGCAAAAAACGTGGGGATTCCGGCGGAGTTTGCGGCTGTTAAAAACCTGTGTTGTATAGACTACAGCATGGATTTTTCATTGCCGTCTATGCAGCACAGGGGACCTTCGGATTCTCGGCGGTTTTAAAATACTGACGGTATTTCTGTGCTGTGTAGACATAGCCTTAGGCCAAAAGGACCAGATGAGAGTGTAATCAGGAACATAGGCAAGGGTCCGATTCAGGAGTCTGATAATGATTACTGGACAGGCACTGTGGAGGATAAGGCTGGAGCGAGGTGGGGTCCAAAGCAGGGCTGTGGGTCGAGAATGGGAGTCAGGCTCCTTGACTTAGGATGTGGCCTGAGCCAGCAGTGGAAGCCAGAAGGGAGAGGATGTACTGCGGCGCGTACAGTCAGGGCCGCCGATAGGGCAGTACAGCCAGTACTACTCTATGGGGCCTTACAGTAAAGTAAGCGGGGGGGGCCCGCCCCCTTGCTTCACTGCGGCTCTCTCCTAATTGTATGCATGTCCGTGTGACGCGCATACAATTAAGATGAACGGTGGGGCAGGGAGAGCCGTGCGCTCCCTGCAGTACATCGCTCTGCAGGCGGCGCGCTGGAAGTGACGCCATCGCGCCGCCTGCCGAGCTTCCTGTCATTGGCCCCAAGCCTAAAGCAGCAGGCTTGGGGCCGGGAGCAGACGGAGACGCCGGGGGAGCGTGGCAAGGTAAGTAACTAGCTACCGGGGGGGTGCAGCCCTAACACTGGAGGAGGCGGCCCTAACACTGTAGGGGTGCTATCCCGACTACAGGGGGCACTAAAACTACAGGGGAGGTATTCTGACTACAGGGGGACCCTAAACTACCTACATCTCCCTAAACTACCTAGCTACCGCCCGGGGGCCCCATTTTACCCACATACCGACTAGGGGGCCCTGAATCTACTTGCTTACAAACTAGGAAGCCGATAATTACGGGGGGGTAATTATCACAATTTGGGCCATTATGAAGGGGGAGTTTGTACATGGAGGGGAAGGGGCACACAGTTGGGAAAATGATAAAATAGTGAGGAGTCTCAGGTGTTTGTGTTGTAAATTCTGCAGGGATGAGTGGTGGATGGAAGTCATCATGGAGGTCTGGACCGAATAGAGAAGAAAAGAGAAAGTGATCGACTCAGCAGACAAGACGTCGCCTGTGAGGCTCTAAATGTAAGTAAACTGTTTGCAAAGCACCTGTGTACCTGGTATCTACCACTATAGGGTCACTGTATGGAGGAAATATTGGTCTTGGTGTAATGGTGTGTAATCAGTAACAGGATGGGGGGCATACCTCCCAACTTTTAAAGAGTGCAAAGAGGGACACATCAGGCCACACCTCTAACCACACCCAAAACATGACATCACACCAAGACCCGCCTCTAATCACGCCCCCACACATACATGCCAACTTTTTAGACGGGCAAAAAGGGAGACATTTTCAGAATTGCTTTGTATCCGATAATAAAATATTAAGGAAGTGGTTATGTAATACACAGCGAGGAAGCAACCTGATAGTTTTTAAAGCAAGATACTCAGTTTATTGACGCAAATCTGTTTTCTAAATGAAAAAGAGGGACATTTATAGAGCTAAAAGGGACAAGGGTCAAAAATAGGGACTGTCCCTCCAAAATAGGGACAGTTGGGAGGTATGTGGGGGTATTATTCAGTATTGTTATGTTGGAGATTTGTGGTGATGCCGCAGTATTATTAGGTGCTTGTATATTGGTGTTGTTTGGTGATATTGGTCTTGGTGTACTGGTTTAGTCAATAACATTATGGTGGTTCTAGTCAGTATATGGTAGTGATAGGTGGCGGTTTTACTATTTGTATATTGTTGCTTGGCAATATTGGTCTGGGTATACTGGTTTGGTCAGTAACATTATAGTGGTGGTATTTGCTGGACCTTGTATATGAACTGACCCACAAAATACAGAAACTGTACCTTGTATAATCCAACAAGAACTATATCCAAAAACAAGTTGCATTTTTTTTTTCTTGTGACCCCAGATGGTCAGGGGGATGAGTGGGGTTCTGTCGGGACGGCCAGGGATGGGAGATGTAGCAGGGGGTTGGGTCAGCTAGGGGGCGGAGCCGGGGACGGAGGGTGGGGGGGGGGGCCCAGACGCTCCAGCTGTTTGTGGCCCCAAAATTTCTGATGGCGGCCCTGCGTACAGTACACGCCGCAGCACATTGTGTCTTTCGGGAGCTCGCGCTAATACGCGGATACTCTCGCGGTGCGTGAGGACCGGCTACCCGCCGGCCCCGTTGACATTCATTACTCGCGGTGCGTATTCGCCGCAAATAATTGACATGTCACTTATCTCCCCGCACCTACAATACGATCGTATTGAACGAGCGGGGAGAGGAGGCGTAATCCATAGTTCTCTATGAGAACTATGCATTACCGTAATTTCGGTGCACATCTCGCCCGTATTAGAGCGCAAATACGTGACGAATACGCCGTGTGAACATAGCCTAGGGCTTGTCCCCACGGCAGGTTATTTCAGCTGGTTTTACAGACTGTTTTCGGATTTGAAAGCAGTCTGTAAACCGGCTGTCAAACTTCATCACGGACCTCTATTGAAAATCCGTGCAGCTGTTCCCACTGCACGGATTTTCCGGCAAACTTTTTTTTAGACCGCCGGTGGTCTGAAAAACATTGAACATGTTCATTCTTCCGCCCGGTTTTTGGGCGGAACATGAACAGGTCAATGCGAAGGGAGAGGGTTTTTCTCCGCAAACAGCAGAGAAAAGCCGCCCCCCTGCGGCCTCGTACACGGCTCCGAAACAGTGCAACTACCAGTCGGATAATCCAGTATTTGCTCTGTGCCGTGGGGACATGCCCTCATTGTCTGGCAGCCAGGCCATGTCGCTAGGAAGAGTTGCAGCCGCTCGCAGGGAAAGGCGAGTAACCGCTATATGGTGCCTTTGGCTACCGCAGATTAATCAAACAATCTGAACCACCAGAGAGGATGTTAGCACACAGGTGCCCACACCATTGCTTTACCCCTCCGGGAAGAACCTTTGTCTGTTAATCATCATCACTTTTAGTATGTCCATATCAGCGTTTCAGAGCCCAGCACTGCGGCATCACAATGGAGACGCCACTGACAGAATCATTTATCCCAATCAGGGATATGGATTATTGCAAGCAGCTAAAGGAAGCCGAGTCGGCCTCGTCCTCATTACCTGGCCGCGTAAGCAGGAACGCACCGTCTCCTATAGATCGCTTTGCTCTTTTGCCGGAGGATCTCTCAGAGTTTAAGATGGCATTTTAATATCCTACTTGGACAGATGTTTTAATAAAAGTATGTGCACAGCATAGGCATTCAAATAAGTGCTCCTATGAGCTGGCAAGTCAGGCACTGTCTAAGCATAGCCTAGAGCATTGCTGGGGCTATAGCCAGAGTCAGGGCTCCAATTCCTTATATATCTGATTTCCCCTCAAAGAGTTAAAAGGGGTTGTCTCACTACAAGGATTGCTTTATATGTTAAAGATCTTGCAAAAACAAGTCACTTTGCAATATGTGTCCATTAACAGTGTCCTACCTATTCCTAGATGTCCCCTCTTGTATGGGCTGCATTAGCTCCTCAGGTCACTATAGCTACAGACCTGTTCTCTCTCTCCTGAAGGGCTGCCAGCACTGGTTGCTATAGCTACAGACCTGGCTTCTACTGCAGCCTAGTAGAAGCCAGTAAACACACTCCTGAATTCAAAATGAAACCATTGAAACGGGACTGAGGTAAGATGAATCAATGTAGCGAGACGACCCCTTTAAACTATTTTTGCTGTCTGCAGCTGCCACAAGTGGGAGCTTTCCACATGCTAATTTGAGGTGAAACTGTCAGGTGATTTATGCTACCGTATCCAAGAGGAGACTGATAGAGGAAGAGAAGCTGAATTGTATAGATTTATACAATTTAGGGCCGGGTTCACACAGCGTATGTTGGCGTGTACTGGGCACGCCGCTATCGCCTGCTGTGATTAGTAGTACACACTGACCAGCTTGTATTTTTAAGCGCTCCACCCCTCTTAGGCCCTGTTCACACAACAGATTTGGCCGCGGGTTCCGACGCGGTTTCTGCGGCCAAATCGCACCTAGTTTATTAACATGGTTTCCTATGGGAAACCGCGTTAATATTCACACGCCACAGGTTTGGCCGCGGCTTCGGGGTCGCGGCCAAACCCGCGCGTGTGGAGAACTCTCCTGTCAATTCTTGACAGGGAGATCTCTGCGCGGCGGCCGCGCGGTGCTGCCGCGGGTGTCGCCGTGGGTGGCGCCGGGTGTGGTGCGTGGCTGGGCCGCGGCTCGCGGTGCGGTTTGCCCCCTGCTATTATTTTGCATGGGGGCAAACCCTCAGCGCAAGCCGCGCCCCAAACAACGGCCCCACCCGCGCCGAGACCACGCCCAGCGCCCGCGCCGCAAACCCGCGTCGAGAGCCGCGAGTTTGCGGAGAGAATCAACGAGGTCTTGGCCGCGGGAACCGCGGCGAAACCTGCGGCCAAAACCGCCGTGTGAACGGGGCCTTACTGCATGCATTTTTTTGTTGAATGCAGCGCAGTTCTGGTGCGGTTTTAACTGCACTCCAATTAAACTGCCTTTATTACCAGCAAGCTTCTTTCACTTTATCTAAACGGTTTGAAAAGTGAGGAATCAATTAGTGTGTTTGTATCCACAAGACTTCAAACACAGCAATTGATTACTTACTGGAAACACCTTTCTGAACAATTTAGGCAACTGAGAGGAGCTTGCTGGTAATAAGGGCAGTTTAATTGGAGCACAGTTGAAATGCACCAAAACTGGGCTGTGTGAAAGCGATATTTTCCTCAACAATGAATTCTTTTCAGCGTTGACAAAGAACTAACATATCAATTCTTTGAGATTGATTCCACATTTCTCATTATTGTATATAGGAGGCAGAAAATCAGTCTTTGAAAAATAGCATTGTACCTCCATCTGAAATCTACACAAACAAGCACAGCTATTCCACCGATGATGACATGGATTCAGCACCTGAATCCCTCGTCTGAACATACCCTTACTGGGAAGACACCAGCAAAAAAAAAAAAAAAAATTTTTTTTAAATAGGAGTAGCTGCAAAATGAATAGATGGGGTTTAAAATATTTGAAGAAATTAAGATTGCAAACTAAAACTTAGTACAACTCTTAACATAGGCTAGGTTCACACGGCTTAATGCCGGCACGGTGCATACCACTATACACCAGGTGTTTTACAAGTACACGCTGGCCAGCACGTACTTCTAAAGCGCTCTGTGTCAGTCCCCATTCACTTTAGCTTTTGCCAGCTGCTTATCATAGCACTCACTAAGCTTTGTAAGGAAGTTAGGGGGTTCAAAAGCCAATAGGTAGCTAGAGATGTTCTTTTGGTGTAAAATTGCAATGATTTTTCATTTCATAATATGTGTACAGTGACGACTGTTTTTTTTTTAGGTTTTAATAAATTTGTCATGCTTACCACCCAGCAAGCGTCTTGCACGGTTCCTCACTTTTTCATTGTCAGGATACATAATCAGCTCTGCTATATTTCTGTGTGGTTCACTCTCTGTTGCAACCCACACCCAGCTGCTACAACCACAGCCAGTTTAATCCCCCCACTACAATCAAGGCAAGGTTACTGTGATGATATCAAGAGGACTTCCTATTTAAGGACCCATCACCCCCTCCTCCCATAATTCAGTGTGTGAGCAATAGGTACCAATAGAGTGTAAAGGTGGTGCTACTGCTTTTAAGACAGCTTGTTCCTGACCTCCCTCTCTTGTCTGCTGCTTTATTATGTGCCTGAACCTTGTCTTGTACAAATGCTGCAAAGGGTCAGTTATTGCTAATGGAGACTACTCTGGGGGTAACAACATGGGGATTCCCTGTAGTAAAGTCCACACTGGTGGTTAAAGGGGTTGTCTCACTAAAAGGATTGCTGCTTTTTATGTTAAAGATCTTGCAAAAACAAGTCACTTTGCAATATATGTCCATTAACAGTGTCCTACCTATTCTTAGATATTCCCTCTTGTACGGGCTGCATCAGCTCCTCAGGTCGCTATAGCTACAGACCTGTTTAATCTCTCATGATAGGCTGCCAGCACTGGTTGCCATAGCTACAGACCTGGCTTCTACTGCAGCATAGTAGAAAGGCCCACCAACAGGTCATGTTTTCTGGCCTTCTTTAGCATTGCACAGGTGATTTAATTATTCTCAGTGCATTCTCTAGGATATCCTGAAAACATGAACTGTTTGTTGGTGGACCTTGAGGATCGGAGTTGGGGAACACTGCTTTAGGGTATGTTCACATTCATATCATCTTCATCCCATTGTTTTCAACACCAATTTGCACCATAGTTCACACCATAAACTACAGTACAGAATTTTTCTGCCGTGGAAAAAAAAAGGAATGGGAGGTCACATGTTTGATGCGAAATCACATTGCATTCTGCATTTGGTCACCAAGATGTGAATGAACCCTTTTGAGATGGGGCTCAGGGTATGTTCACATGGCTTATTTTGGGGCGCATTTCACCACGTATTTAGCGGCATACTGTGCTCTAATTACGGTAATCCACAGTTCTCAAAGAGAACTATGTATTACGCCTCCTCTCCCCGCTCGGAGAATCCGCCACGAGTAAAGCGTGTCTATGGGGCCGGTGGGCTGCCGGCCCCCCCACGTCGCAGGAGTACGCGCCGATCAGCGCTACTCCGTGAACACCCGGTGTAATTCCGGGGCGTACAGTACGCCCCGCAATTACGCTGTGTGGACGGGGGCAGGGCGGGAGCGGGGGGCCCGCACCTCGCTGGCCCATAGACTATCATTACTAGTGGCGCGTATACGCTGCTAGTAAATGACATGTCACTTATCTCCCCCGCGGCGGATTCGCCGAGCGGGCAGAGGAGACGTTATCCATAATTCTCTATGAGAGCTATGGATTACCGTAATGCCTGGGACGTATTCCAGCCGTAATTCGCGCAGTACGGTGCGAAATTACGGACTGAAATACGTCCCATTTTAAGCCGTGTGAACATGGCCTAAGGCTTAGGGATTTGAAAGCCGTCTGTAAACCGACTGTCAAACTTTTACATTGACTTTAATGGAAAATCTATGCACCAGTCCCCACTGCACGGATTTTCCGCCAGAAGGTTTTTTACACCGCCGGCGGTCCGAAAAACTTAGAACATGTTCATTCTTCCGCCCAGTGACAAAAAAAAGACCAAATACCGAGATTTCCCAGTATTTGGTCTTTACCGTGTAAACGCACCATTAGTGCACACTGCATTTAACCATACATCAAAATGTGTATGTTATAACGTATACGCTAAACGTATGCCAAGCTTATACTGTTTTGAGCAGGCGTTTGACATCCATTTTATTTTTTTGCTATCTTCTCTATTGGCTGTCACACGTTTTTCCTTGCAGTTTGATTGGATAGGTTTGTTTGGATTTTAATGACGGATACAAACATATACGTTTACAACATGGGCACATACACTAGGATACGTTTTCAATTGATTTACATGTCTAAAATCACGTATACTGTAACGTATACTTTTTTCAACTTTAAAAAAGGGCAGCACTCTGCGTCTACCATCTATTAAAATTAAATGCATAATTGATGGAAAGTGTAAAAACGGACACTATGTCAATGTCTGTTGCACATCCGTCCACATACATTGGTCAATGAAAATGTTAATGGATACTTTTTCTCTGCATCAGAAAGGGTCCATCATCCATGCAAAATAACGTGGGCCGCACCAAGCCTAATCGGAGCTCAAAACAATGGCAAACACTGCCTCTACAAAGTGAAAATCTGCAGCAGAAATCTAAAGGCATCACTGTGGATTTTTGCTATGGATTCCATAATACATTTTCCTGATGAAAATGGTGTGAACACAGGCTCGGACTGGGCCGCCGGGGGACCGGGGAATCCCCTGGTGGGCCCCGAGCCGCTGCGGGCCCGGAGGCAGTGCCGTCGCTCCCCGGGGCCAGGTCCGCGATCCGGTACTGAACGCCCGGGACCCGCGTCCGAGCGCTCAGAGACCGGCCCGGGAGTTGGGGACTAAGGTCCCCGGCTTCCCGGGCTGCGCGGTGTCAACGGAGCGCAGCGCCACTAGCGCTGCGCTCCGCTGATCTCCCCGGCAGGCTGAACGCATTAGGCCTTCAGCCTGCCGGGCGCCGGCCCCTATTGCTGACGTAGGCCGCGCAGGTGACGTCACTTCACCGCGCCGCCTATGCAGGACCGCAGTACGGAGCCGGCGGCAGCACGAGGGGCCCGGGAACTGTCCGGGAGCCGGAGCGGGGCAAAGGTAAGTGATTGATTGTTTTTTTGTTTTTTTTTTAAACTAACCTACAAGGGGGCTCTGGCTAAGGGGGCCCTGGCTACTAAAAGGGGGAAACTGGTTAAGGGGGCCCTGGCTACTATGAGGCGGACACTGGCTAAGGGGGGCCTGGCTACTATGGGGGGGGACACTGGCTAAGGGGGGCCCTGGCTACTATGGGGGGACACTGGCAAAGGGGGGGCCTGCTACAATGGGGGGACAATGGCTAAGGGGGGCCCCCGGTATATGGGGGGACACTGGCTAAGGGGGGCTCTGGCTACTATGGGGGGGACAATGGCTAAGGGGGGCTCTGGCTACTATGGGGGGACACTGGCTAAGGGGGGCTCTGGCTACTAGGGGGGGGGACACTGGCTAAGGGGGGCCCTGGCTACTATGGGGGGGGACACTGGCTAAGGGGTGCCCTGGCTACTATGGGGGGGACAATGGCTAAGGGGGGCTCTGGCTACTATGGGGGGGACACTGGCTAAGGGGGGCCCTGGCTACTATGGGGGGACACTGGCTAAGGGGGGCCCTGGCTACTATGGGGGGACACTGGCTAAGGGGGGGCTCTGGCTACAATGGGGGGGATGGCTAAAGGGGGGCCTGGATGCAAGGGGGCCTGATTACTTTGGGGGGGACACTGGTTAAGGGGGGGGGGCCTGGCTACTATGGGGGGACACTAGCTACTATGGGGGGGACATGGTAAAGGGGGGCCCTGGCTGCTATGGGCCGGGACACTGGCTAAGGGGCCCTGGCTACTTTGGGGGGGACACTGGCTAAGGGGGCTCTGGCTACTAGGGGGACACTGGCTAAGGGGGGGCTCTGGCTACTAGGGGGACACTGGCTAAGGGGGGCCCTGGCTACTGGGGGGGGGACGCTGGCTAAGGGGGACACTGGCTAAGGGGGGCTCTGGCTACTAGGGGGACACTGGCTACAAAGGGGGGCCCTGGCTACTAGGGGGGGACACTGGCTAAGGGGGGGGGGGCTCTGGCTACTAGGGGGGGCCCTGGCTAATGGGGCTCTGACTACAATGGGGGGCCCTGACTAAAAGGGGGGGGGCTGGTCTAGGGGGTGCCCTGGCTACAAGAGGGGGCCCTGGCTCTAGGGGGGCCAGGCTACCTACAGGGGGCCCTGGCCACCTACATGGGGGGGCCCTGGCTACCTACATGGGGGGCCCTGGCTACAAGGGGGGGGGCCTGGCTACCTACAGGGGAGCTCTGGCAATCTAAGGGGGCCCTGACTACCTAGAAGGGGGCCCTGATACCTACATGAGGGGCCCCAGCTCCCTATTGGGGGGACCTGACTACTAGGGGGTCCTGACTCCCTACCGGGGGCCCTGACTACAAGGGGGGTTCTGGCTACTACAGGGGGCCCGGGATTTACAAGGGGGTTCTGGCTACCTACAGGGGGCCCTGACTACAAGGGGGGGTTCTGGCTACCTACAGGGGGCCCTGACTACAAGGGGGGCCCTGGCTACCTAAACACTAAGGGGTCTCTGACTACCTACACAGTAGCTAAAGGGGGGGCCCTGACTTCCTGCACACTACCTAAAGGGGGCCCCCTAACCCCCTGTGGGACTACCTAAAGGAGACCCCTAACTGTCTGTATACTACCTAAAGGAGACCCCTAACTGTCTGTAAAGTACCTAAAGGATACCCCTAACTGCCTGTATAGTACCTAAGGGGTCCTAACTGCTTGCAGCTATTTAAAGGGGACCCTTAACTACCTAAGCTTCCTTACTGGGGGAAACCCTACCTACAGCCTAACTAATTGGGACTCACCAACACCTACCTACAGCCAAACTAACTGGGGTCCACCAACCTAACTGTAGCCAAATAACTTGCATAACGGGGGCCCTGCTTATCTACCTGGGGGCTATTTACCTCCCCACCCTGTGGCTAGGTACCCACCCAACCTACCTGGGGCTGGCCTAGCAACTTATCCAGCGGGGTTCTACCTACCTTAAATGGGCCTATCTAGTTACCTGTGGCCTCTCCCCACCTCCAAACCCTTAGGATACTAGGCTTTTACCGCTCTTCACCCCTGGGTAGTTTGTACAGAGGTGGGAAGGGTAAAGAAAAAGCTGGAAAATTGAGGATTCTAAGATATTTTTGTGTAATTTTCTGCAGGGATTTTGGTTGTGGCCGGGACAAGTCATCATGGCGGTGTGGAACGGATGCAGAAGAAAGGGAATCGGAATGACTCATGAGAGAAGAGAACGACTCAGAATCTCGGTGAGTCCCTGACATCAAGGGTATTTTTAAATTGTAATGTGATGGTGACCTTAGCAGTGTCTGACCTCTATTTGGACTCTATATGGTGGTGTTGTAGGTTTATACCTGAGCTGGTGTCTGACCTCCATGTGGTCTCTATATGCGGTTGTTGTAGGTTATACCTGAGCTGGTGTCTGACACTATGTGGTCCTATATGGTGGGTTGTAGATTATACCTGAGCTGGTGTCTGACCTCTATGTTGGTCTCTATATGGTGGTGTTGTAGGGTTATACCTGAGCTGGTGGTCTGACCACTATGTGGTCTATATATGGCGTTGTTGTAGTTTATACCTGAGCTGGTGCTGACCTCTATTGTGGTCTCTATATGGTGGTGGGTTTTAGGTTATCCTGAGCTGGTGTTGACCACTATTGTGGTCTCTATATGGCGGTGTTGTAGGTTATACCTAGCTGGTGGTTGACCTCTAATGTGGGGCTCTATAGGCGGTGTTGTCGGTTATACCTGAGCCGGTCTATGTGGTCTCTATATGGCAGTGTTGTAGGTTATACCTGAGCTGGTGTCTGACCTCTATGTGATCTCTATATGGCAGTGTTGTAGTTTTTTACCTGAGCTGGTGTCTGACCTCTATGTGGTCTCTATATGGCGGTGTTGTAGGTTACACCTGAGCTGGTGTCTGACCGCTATGTGGTCTCTATATGTTGTAAGTTATATTGGCGCAGGTATAGTGGCAGCGCACATGTGTCCCTTATTGTAAGCGTGAGGGAACACTGACCCTGTGATAGGAGTTACACTTTTACTTTCTTGCTAGTGTTTTAAAAGGTGGTGAGGTGCGTGACCAAGGGAAACGTGGAGGGGATATTGTATGTGGGTGGAGGGGGATATTGTATGTGGGGTGGAGGGGTATATTGTATGTGGGTGGAGGGGGATATTGTATGTGGGTGGTGGGGGATTGGATGGAGCTACTTAGCCATGTGTCTATGATATGTTAGACAGACAGATGTGTGACTCTCTTGCTATTGTACTACACAATACAGTTCTGTTTTGCACACTGTATTATGTGGTAAAATGGGCGCATTTATGTCTGAGAGGCCGGTAATATTTTAATGTACAGTAGGGTGGGCCCCCGAGATCATTTCCCCTGTGGGCCCCAGACTCCCCAGTCCGACACTGTGTGAACAGACCTTAAGGAGTTGTCTCACTCTATTGATTCCTCTCACCTCAGTCCTGTTTTCTTGGTTTCACTTTGAATTCAGGGGCATGTTTACTGGCTTCCATTAGGTTGCAGTAGAAACCAGGTCTGTAGCTATAGCGACCTGAGGAGCTGCCCATGCAGCCCATGCAAGAGGGGATATCTAGGAATAGGTAGGACACTGTTAATGCACATATATTGCAAAGTGACTTGTTTTTGCAAGATCTTTAACATAAAAAGCAATCCTTGTAGTGAGAAAAACCCTTTAAGGGCTTGTCCCCGAGGCAGAGTCTTCAGTCGGATTTACAGACGGTGTTGGGATTTGAAAAACGTCTGTAAACCGACTGTCAACCTTTTACATTGACTTAAATATAAAATCCATGCAGCGGTTCCCACTGCACGGATTTTGCCGGCGGACGGTTTTTGACACCGCCAGCGTAACTAAAAACTTAGAACGTGTTCATTCTTGTGCCCAGTTTACGGGCAGGACATGAACATGTGAATGTGAAGGGGGACGGCTTGAATCCACAAACCACAGAGCAAAGCCAACCCCTTACGTGCAAAAAAACTACAAAATACCAGTCAGAAAATCCGACCGGTATTCTGTCAATGTCGTGTGAATGCACCCTAATGGTGCAGAATCCACATCTAAATACCATGCTGGTAGGGAAATTTTTTTACGCAGATTTGCAATTTCGGACAAAGTTTGAAAGCTGGTTTTAGAGGCGTTTTTCAGCATTCTTTTGGATCAGGTTGAGGTCTAACGCACTTGGTTGCCCATAACAACCAATCAGAGCGCCCTTTTCATTTCATATAGAGGTCTGGAAAAATTAAAGGGGCGCTCTGATTGGTTGCTATGAGCTCTGATTGGTTGCTATGGGTTCTGATTGGTTGCTATAGGCTCTGATTGGTTGCTTTGGGCAACAAAGTGAGTTTTAGACCTAGACAGTTTTCATACATATGGCCCTAAGTGTCTGTTCCCTGCTTTAACCCAATGCTAGATCCATAGCAACTCAGTGGTTTCATGTTTCCAGGATGTACTGTGACAAAATTGATGTCACATGGATTTCTTTTTGTTTAACTGAGTTTTTATTAATTTTTGAAAAAAAATTAAAGGGGTTTTGCCACGAAGTAAAATTGACGTGGGAAATTTGAAAATTAAATAATACATATTTTCACCATTCATCATTATTAAAAATTCTGCACCGGTTCTGTTTTAGCTGCTCCTTTAGTAATTCATTGTTTACAGCTCATCTCCAGGGGATACGACCAGGGCTGAGAGCTCCTCACTCCTGGTCAGACATGCTCAGACATCACCTCTCTTCTCCTCCTGTCCTTTGGACTAGTTAGTAATAAGTCAAACAGTGAAAATTTAAAAAAAAATAAAACCCAATGAGGTCTGTGCATTGATAAAGAGAAAAAAAAAAATCCACAGGTTAAGTTCCTGCAGGGATTTTAACCAAGGACCCATGTGCTGTGAAGCAAAAATGTTACCTCTGAGCTACAATGTAGCTAATTACAGTTCTATACATAAACATTCCTTTCTTTGACTAGAGAGAGGAAAGGCCTGGTGATGTCATCCTGCTGGGTCACATGATATGCAATTCAAGAAATCAACACGCCCCCTTTTGCGCACACAGAGTGAAAAGCTGGAGGCAGGAGGTATGAAATGAGATCGTGGCAAAATCCTTTAAAGGTGAATTACATATAAAATAAAATCACATGGAATTCTTAGGCATGTAATTCAATGGTAGCTGTGTAATATCTGTATGCAGAGTGTTTTCTCTAGTAGTGGCAAGTAGCAGTTATGTTCATGGAATAGTAAGGGCATGTCCCCACTGCACAGTTTTTTAGATGGTTTTCAAAGCCATCTGCAAACCGTCTGACAAACTTTTACAGAGACCTCTATGGAAAATCTGTGCAGCGGTCCCCACTGCACGGATTTTCCACCAGATAGTTTTGTACGCCACTGGCGGTCCGAAAAACATAGAAAATGTTCATTTTTCCACCTGGTTTTTGGGCGGAATGTGAACAAGTCTATGCGAAGGGGGAGGGCTTTTCTCCGCAAACAGCAGAGAAAACCCGTACTCATGCGGCCATGTGCACGGCCACATAACAGAGCAAATACCGGTCAGATAATCAGACCGGTATTTGCGTTCTGCCATGGGGACGTGGCCTAAGGCTATGTTCACACGGCTTAAACTGGGACGTATTTCGGCCTGTATTTCGTGGCGTACTGCACTAAATACGGGCCGAGATACGTCCCAGTCATTACGGTAATCCATTACGCCTCCTCTCATCGCTCGTCAATACGCAGCGCGGGAAGATAAGTGACATGTCAATTACTAGCGGCGAATACGCACCGCTAATAATGAATGCCTATGGACTGGTGGGCTGCCGCACCCCCCCCCCCCCCCGCCTCACGCGAGCTCCCGTTGTTCTGCCGTAATTGCGAGGCGTAATTATGCCCTGTGAACATAGCCATCGGCTTATTTTGAACGGATGACGATCCTTTCCCGCCTTTTGGAAAAAATGTATGCTTTAAAAAGTTTTTTTCCAATACGGGCGATGGACTGCAATGGACATTGTCTATTGCTTTTGTTCACTTTTCGTCAAATATGCATGTAATTTTAACATTTGCTGTGTACACATCATGGCCTTACCTGCTAAACGTGCACCATTAATATGGTGTGTACCTAGTCTCACATTGTCATAAATGTCTTCTTTGTAGTTAGAATAATTTACAAATGTCTTTTTTTTATCATCAGGAAATTGTATTGCTAAAAAAATTTATGGGAGGGCAGAGTTTAGGATGCCCATTTTTTTTGGTTTTTGACAGACACGGGACAGATAAATCCTAACAAATATGTGATATCCAGATTGATGTGCTCGTTTCATGTATGAATGCAAAAAGATTTAATAGGCCATATGGGATATTCTAATGAGCTGGAAGACGTAGCGTTTGCACGTTTCAGAAATGTTAATGCGTTTGTGGAGTCTTTGTAATTGCTTTGTAGGTAATTGTATCCTCCTTTGTACAGGTTGGTGGTTACCGTATGTGCACAGTGATATAATTACCATCGTTGAGGTGTCGGTGATAAAGACATGTTGTAGTCAGGCTGCATTCACACTGCGTTTTCCCCATATGCACACTAAGGGCGACATGTATGAACGGGGCTTCGCCATTTTTCTGGCATACTTTGCGCCAAAAAGCTGTCATAGCCCTGTTTTATAGATGTATGAACAGTCACACTCTAAACTTTGCCGTGATAAGCGCCGGCCCCAACACTTTGTAATGCGCCAAAGATGTGTGGGCGTTCTGGAGGGGTGTCGCAACACATTTGTAGGATTGAACACATTTATGAATGTTTGACGCCAATAATAGGGGCAGCATGCATGAACGGGGCTGCGTATCTCCAGTCCGACATTGGCAGCAGCCCCGTTCGCATAAGTGAAAAGCCTCCCGTGTGCCAGCGCATTACAGAGTGCCCGCAGCACTTTGTAATGTGCTTGATTTCGGGGGCGTGCGGGAGGCGGGGCGCACTACAACCGTACGAAGCTATAGATTTTACAGCTTCAGTATGGCAATTCTAGGCGCATTACTGCTGGAATAGGTAGAGCACTTTCAATACGAAACGTTGTATTAGCACTAGAATGTGCCCGATTTATGACCCGCAGTAGAGCGGGTTCATAAATCAGGCACAGTCTAGATTAATATTATGCGCATGAATTTTGGCATTTAAACGGCAAAATTCATACATGCCGCCCTATGTGCATAACTGTTAGAACAACCAGTCCAAATTAAAGGTGGTCTGCCTGAATTGTCATAGTGGAACTATAGTACGCCATATGTATGAACTGCAGAAGGCTATGTTCACACGGCGTATTGCAGCGCATATTGTATGCGCCGCAATATGCCAGTTGTTTTAGAAGTATGCGCTGGCCAGCATGTACTTCTAAAGCACAGGAGGGAGGAGGGCGGCCCCATAGACTTCTATTATACCCGGCATTCAAAACGGGCGTAGTTCATAGCTCTCTATTAGAGCTATGAATTACTGTAATTGCGGGGCGCATTTCGGGCATGCTGCAATTATGCCGTGTGAACATAGCCGAAGAACAGGTTCATGCATTCTGCACTGCTTTAAAGCTATTTAGAACTGGCCCGTCAGTGCCAAAGTTCATGTCGCCCTAAATTTTCTGAAATTTTCTATTCAGTTAGGTTCACATCACATTTGACCATACTGCAAAACGTGTACACATATGGGATATACCCCGGTATATGTTTACCACTGACATACATTTAAAAAAAAAAATTAAACCTGAATGTATATGTTGTTCTACAATTTGAAAAAGCGTAACACCGCCTTCGTCTTTCATCTGTCAAAAAAAAAAAAAAAAAAAGACAGATGATGTAAGGTCATGAAATGGATACCAGAGACATATACTGTGGCGATGTGTGGAGCCCACGGGCGTAACTAGAGCCATAGCAGCCATGGGAGCTGCTATGGGGCCCAGAGGTTGAGGGGGCCCTACTCGAGTACAAGAACATTGCTCTTTTTTGTAGGGAACAAGTAGTTTGTTGCTTTCTGCTCTCCAGCTCTACTATTTGGGTTCCCTGATATATGGATGCATTATTATACCTTTACATATTGCTAATTACACTGCTGTTTTAGTTTATTGTTATTAGGTGTTGAGGCCCCATCTCATTTTGCTATAGAGCCCTATGAATTCTAGTTACGCCCCGGTTTTAAAAGCGTGTACATCAGACTACTACATTAATGTGATGTGAAACTAGCTTTAGCCAGAAAGAGTCCAAAAGATCGCCCTTCTGGAATAATAATAATAACCTTTATTTTTATATCGCCAACATATTCCACAGCACTTTACAATTTGGAGGGTGTAGGTACAGACAAAAATATATACATTACACATTGAAAAGCTGCTTACAAATGAGACACAAGGTGTGAGGGCCCTGCTCCCAAGAGCTTACAATCTATTAGGATGTAGGGTTTAGATGAAGGGTAAGAAGTGCTAGATTTACAATGGTCCAGCCTATTACATACATATGGGGTGGTTTATGTAGAATTCGGATAAACATGCCACCCTGACAGTACATCTATATACAGATAAGTGCTGAATTGTAGAAAAGTGGACAGAAAAGGTTGTGTGTTAGAGAGCGGGGGGTGGTTAGCAATTAGGGATCTTGGTAGGCCAGACTGAGAAAATATATTCTCAGAGCCCTTTAAAACTATGAGGGTTGTGAATGTGCCTGATCGTCCGTGGTAGTATGTTTCAGAGAACTGGTGCCGGCCGTGAAAAATCTTGGAGACGGGCATGGGAGGTTCGGATGACTGAGGAATGTAGTCTAAGTCATCCGCCAAACGGGGAGGCGGGCAGGGTGGTAGACAGAGAGGGGGGAGGAGTATAGGGGGGTGCAGCGCCTGTGGGAGCTTTATGGGTGAGAAGTGATGAGTTTATTTGACCCTGTCTGAATGGCGTTGCAAGAGGGTAGGGATCCTCTGGCCCACCGCAAGCGATGGCTAACCACGCCGGGAGTGGAATCTAAGTGGGCGGTTTTCACGAGCCGCCGCAAAGCGGTGGACTTGCTCGGCGGATTCAACCGGTCACTACCCCCTGACTGATTTGCTTGCGGTGGCAGCCGAGGCGTGTGGGGTACAGAATCGGGGAGCAAGTCGGGTGGGGACAGGCAGAAGGTCATGCAGGCGGCAAAGGTTTTTGGGGTCAAGGGACAGGCAGAAGGCGGGGCGGGGCAAGTTCGTGGTCACAGGACGGGGCAGAGATACGGTACAGGGTAAGGAACTAGGCAGTTTGAGAACGCTTCCCCTCCCCGGACGGGCACTATCATTCGGCCCCCGTGCCAGGAAGGGGCAAGCTAAATAGGAACGCACCAGGTGAGAAAACCAACACCTGCGTGCTTTTCCCTTTAAATTTTCCTGTAGTGCCGCGCGCGCCCGTAGGGGGAGCGCGCGCACCCGGGGAAACCACAAGGGCGGCGCCGGGACGGGCCAGGGGCGTGGGAGGTAAATCAATTGGGCAAAGCCCCGGAGTGTCCGCACCCGGGGGCGTGGGTGCGGGCAGGCCGCCAGAGAACCTGGGAGTTGGGGTTGGGCCCCCCCACCCGACACGGGGGGTCGGGGACACCCGTCTACCCCCCCCCTTTGGCCTCCCCCTTTCTGGCCCCCCCCCTAAAACCTAACAGGGGGACCCCCATCCAGGATATTCCCCCCGGGTCCCATGACCTTTCCTCTGCCCAAACCCCCTTCAGTCACCAAAAAAAATTTTCTCCCCCTAACCGCTTAGGGCCAAAATTTCCTTTAGGCAAAGACATTGGTGGGGTCGCTCGGGGGACGGGGGAAACCCCAAAGGGCCGAAAACCCTTACGGAACTGGCTTCATAGGGAGACATGGAAGAGTTTGGGAAAGCGCCATGGGGGGGGGCCGGGCTTGTGGCCACAGGATTTATGCGCCTGAGAATTTTAAAGGGGCCCAAGAATCGGGGACCCAGCTTGTAGCTGGGAATTTTTTAAAACGGACATACCTGGGGGGAAAAGCCCAAACCTTTCACCCGGGGCAAAAAAGGCGGAGGTCTTTTTTCTTGGGTA
>JAODAL010046845.1:0-30515 GCA_025379985.1 Phyllomedusa bahiana
AAATGGGGAATACCTGAGGTGGAAATCATCGTCCAGCAAAAGGGGGACAGTGAAAAAGCAAACTCTGTAGCTTGTGTCAAGGATACTAATCTGGAGCAAAGGGGTGCAAACTCCCGGAGAAAGAATTTTTCAGGTTCCTTAATGACAGATGCATAGATTCTCGCTCCGGGCAGACAAGTTGAGCTTTCCCCCGAAGTGGGGTCTGTAGGCAATCATCAGGCCACTGGGGAGGCAGAGTTCCGCAACGTCCCCATCAAAGATGTCAAAAATTACTTTCAAATACACTATTTATACCGCAAAAACCCAAAAGGGATGCACCACCTTTGAATGAGCACCCCATGAGTCACCCCATTGTCAACTCTCATGACAAAACCCCTGTAAAGGAGAAGCATCTACATTTAAATTTTCATTAGAAAAACAGCTTAATGTGTTTTAAGAATGTCAAAAATTAATCTGTTATTCAAAAATTTCAATAATTCTTGGAAGGTACCTTGTAGGTATTTTTTTTCACTTTCATGGGTATTTTTTTAAAAAAAAAACATGTTTTTATTGAAGGCATATAATTATGATATATGATATAATTGATAACATCACTTTCACATCCAGAAGTTGAAATTGAGTTAAATCTGCATGCTGATGACACAAGAGCGAAAAGGGAATTTTCCTTTTTGGAAAAACCAGTCCCTTCGAAAAGTAACTTTTTTTTTTACTAATGCCAGATTCCATCGAAAAAGATCATCTTGAGGACATAAATTCCCAGATGATAAAAATATATCTTACATAATACAATCAAATTTTTTAAACGGGTTGTTTTTGTCCTATTGGCTTTATTTAAAAAATTTATGCCCAAAACAAAATAGAAATGTGTAAAATCAATTCCTATAAAAAAGGTTTTGGTTTGCTCATGTATGTTGCTAAGTCGACACTTCTTCCCCCTTTTTCATCTAGTTGTTTGTCTCTCGTTCTTTAAAGTGCGGGTTTCATCTTGAATGGGGACACCCCTTTATAAAGCAAAAGCTCTTTGGAGGCCCCTTTAGTAGTAGTTCTCTAGATATAGATGTAGCAAGACATACTACTAATAACTTGACAAGCAATTCATTAGAATACTGCGGCACAGAACTTTTTCAATGCTTTTCAGTGATTTTTGCTGTGTTTTGATATCAGATAACTTGTATTAAGATCTGTCAGCCAAATAATCTTTGCTACATCTATATCGTTATCTTTTGTAAGAACAAAAGAAGGCAGGGGTTTGGGCTGGCCCAACTAGGTACAGAAAGGGTTTTACGGTGCCAGGCTCTGTAACAACAATATACACCTACTATTTTAGTGAACCAATGAAAATCACAGAGGGGGAACCCATTTAGAGCTGACTTACAATTGAACACCAGATAGCCCATTAAACTTTCAACGTGCAAGGACTACTTTAAAGTGGCAGGTGGGCCTGCAGAATAATTTCCTCTGGTGGGCAAAATAAACTTAAAGGGGGTTTCTCACTACAAAGATTTGTTTTCAACATGAAGGGGGAAGTAATTGAAGAATTTTTTTTTAAATAATTGGTCAATAGATTTTACTTTAGTCATGAGAAAGAGATATTTATGTGCCTGGTTTCACACAGGTCTCTTGGCTAGCTGACCATAACTCTGTTATCTGATTAGCTGAAAAGAAAATAGGGGGTGACGCACCGGATGGGCAGATCATCCAAGAAAACTAACTCTTTCAAGTTACAGATAGCCTTTGGGTTTTAGTCCCCCACAGACTGTACCTTTTGTTTACGAAAATAACATCTCCTGCATTTTCAGTGAATGGCTCAGCTAGTCACAGAGAGGCTAAATATGCTAATCACTGCTATAGAACCACTCATAGCCTGAGTAGACAGCGATCATATAAAGCTGCTTGTGAAATGGTTGGTGAGAAAACCTCTTTAAGACCTACACAAAAAGGAAAAACACATTAAAAAAAAAAGCAGGGGCGTGGTCGGAAGCCGAGCAAGATGGGCGCAGGTTTAATTGGGCTCCGACCCCAGGGGTGTCTTCATAAGCTGCCCGCTTAATTTGCACCCCAGATGGGAAAGAAAGATCCCAACTGCCGCCAGCACCCCCGGAGGGCTGGTCATCCCGCGGACCCAAACCGCGGGACCAGTCCCCTTCTCAGCTGCTCTCCCCCCTTTCGCGCTGCGCCGCGAGCCCCTGCTCCCGCCCCCCCAACAGCCGGCCCTTCACAGCCGAACCCCCCGGCTGGTTGCCGCAACTGGGCGGGGGGGCTGCACCGTCGGGACTCGACGACTCACCACTCCGCCCGGAGCCAGGGGCGCGGGGCAGCCCCCCGGGCTGCCCCACCGCGCCAACAAGCCCACGAAACCCCGGGACCCTCCAGGTACGGGGCCCCGCTTCGCCCCCACCCTCTCCCCCTGGCATGGGGCGCGGCAGCGCCCATACCAACATGGCGTTTAAAACCCCATCGCTGCCTTGGGAATAAAGGGCACGGCTCTCCTCTGGGACTATGAAAAATCCTTGCTTTGTCCCGTTAGTGCCTGTTTTTTTATTTTTCCTATTGTCTCCTCCTCCCTTTTCGTCCCCCCCCTAGTTCTCTAACTGTAATGGAATCTGGAAGGATTTTTTCCCGAAAAATCAGCACCCCTACTGGGCCCAATTAGTTTGTAATCATACCCCTTTCTGCTCTGAATCAGGTCCGCTTGTTCTTAAATGTAAAGGGGACTTAATTCCAATTCAAAGAAGGTGGCCCTGAGGGAATGCAGAAAACTTCCCGGGCAGACGTAGTCTTCCTTCAGGGGACCATTATGACTCCAAGGGATCGTTCAACTTGCCAGACACATTACCCCTGTTTCTCTGCTTTTAATGACAAGAAAAAAGCTGGTGGGCGATCTGTATCCAAAAACTGCCCACTGCAGGGTTTAGCGTCATTCTTAAAGCCAAGTCGGTGGAAAACCCATCACCCCGTGTAATGTGTACGTGCCAAATTCCTCTCAATATCTTTTTGCACAGAGATTCGCTAACCTGACCAAATTTCCCCCCCACAGCCCTTTTTTTTGGTGGAGATTTTAACTTAACTTTTCGGATTCAATGGACAGGTGTGCTGAGGAGGAGGGCGTGGGGCCGTCTTGGGGTAGGATCCAGACCTTCAAAGGCCATCCGTCTCAGGGGTCTTTGATCTCTGAGGGTCAACCACCCAAAGATAAAGAGTACTCTTTTTTTTCCCATCCTCAACAGACTCACACCAGACTCGACTATTTTTTTGGGCAATACCCCGACTCTTCGTATGCTAAAGGGTTCTAGCATCGGACCTATTACTTGGTCCGACCATGCTCCAGTCACGGCCGACTTTGACTTCCGTCCCCCCCACTCCATCATGACTGGCGCCTAAATTAGTCCCTTATTAAAAAGCCACCCAGAGAGAGAAATTTGCGTAAAACCCCTTTTCCTAAATTTTTTAAGCAAAATTAAAGGGGCCAGTTCCTAGTCTCTATCTTGTGGAAGCCCACAAGCGGTCTTTCGGGCCACTGTATTGCATTGGGAGCCCAGGTGCACAGGGACTACTCAGCCACCACCCACACCCCGGGATATTTGGACACGGTGCGCCCGCCAGGGCTTACCGAGGACCAGCGCCTACAGCTAGAATCTGATTTTCACCATGGGGGGAGTCTCGGCGGAAAACTCTTCATTTTGCCAACGGTTAACCCAGGGCCCATGGCTACCGGCGAATTTTACAAAAAACCTAAACCCGATATTGTCCCCCATCTAACCCAGCTATTTAACGACGTCTACACCTTTCTTCCCAAAAATCCCCTTTTTAAATCCAAAACTGCTGCGCTGAAGGACGGGAAGGACCCCGTCTTTAAGTCTACCGGGCCCAAAACCCTGCGAACCAGGAAATTTTAACCCTTCAAAATTTTTCAAACCGACTTCAGAAATTTTTTTCCTGTCATTTCACATCCCTGGCCAGTTGGGTTTTTTTTTCCAAATCGACACTCGACCAGGAAATGTACGGTTGGGTTGGGCGGGAGCACAGCGGCGCAAGACCTTGGCCACCCGGGTCCCTGCTGTTTTAAACTTATATAAAATATCCTCTTCTGGTACCACACCCCGAAGTTTACATAATTGGAACCCACGCTGCCTCGTTCTGTGGAATGTCACCCGCTGTGGGGTCTTCCCCCCACTTTTGGGATTGTTTCCCATAGTTTACTTGGGGTTTTCAAGTGCAGGATCTCCGCCATGTCTTGGCGGGGAGGTTCCCCTTTACCCCCTAACCCACCTGCTGAGTGGGCCCGGTACAGGGTCTCTCTAAGGCTGAACTCTTCTCTTATGCTTCAAATTCTACGCAGCCAGGTGTCTTGATTCGGGGAGATTGGCGCACAGTAAGCGCCACCAGCCGCAGAGGACCATTGCCAAAGAGGTTGCAAGAGCATCGGCGTATGGGAATATCTGACGGGCTCCTTGCACGATTTAAAATAGACAGTTTGAGATAGACGTGGTTTGCCTGGGATGTCTTTCGCACCTTGAACCCTGGCATTAATTCTGGCTGGGCCTCCCTGACATGCCCTTCCCCTTGTGGCCATCACCCTACCTGACCCTTCTTCCCTTTGTTCTGTACCAATACCTGTCTCTATGTTTTAGCAGTGTCTACTTCTTATGACTTATAAAGTTGACTTCAGTGTTTTACGTTCTGGAAATTTGCACTTAAAGTCGCAGCCTTTTTCTTTATAACCCTCAGGAGATTCAAATACTGCGCACTCAACCTGATCTTTCCATGTTTCTTCATTAGATGATCTTTGTTAGGCTTGTATGCTGAATATCTTTTTTAAAAGTGTACATGTGTGCATTGTCTTTCTTACCTATGTTAAAAATGTAATAAAAACTTTCAATTTAAAAAAAAATAAAATAGAAAGCAGATATATTACTAAATAATATCTTTCCCATTCCCCCACAGCCATATTATTATTTTATAAAAGTGAACTTTATAATTACCCTATTTCAAGTGAATGATTTTCTTCATGGCCATCCTTACCTCTTTAGTCCTCAAACTATATATGATTGGATTTAACATGGGGGTCACTGCTGTAAACAGAGTTGAGAACACCAAGTCTTGTTTTTCTAGATGTTCTGATGGAGGCCTTAGGTACATACACATACCACCCCCATAGAATGTACCCAAGACAGTAAGGTGTGAGGTGCAGGTGGAGAAGGTTTTCTTACGACCAGTTGTGGAAGAAATGTTGAGAATGACAGATATTATCTTGATGTATGATATTAAACAAAGAACAAATGGGAAAATCCCAATCGTGACCATCAGTGAAAAAGATGAGATGAAACTTTGGGAGTTGGCACATATGGAATTCTGTCGAAAGCGTTGAACTCACAGAAAGAAAATGCTGTGATTTTATTAGAATGGCATATATTTATCTGATTAAATGGTCAGTGTAATAAACAAAGCGTTAAACACAAGGCCAACAATCCAGATTCTAATAGAAATAATATACAATTCCATTCTGTTCATAATCAAATGAATTAATACAATGGATTACAGATGGGCCACACATCCGGTCATAGGCCCATAGAAATGACAGCAGCATGTCCTCCGTACAGGCAGCAAACATGTAAAAAGACATTTGGGTGTAACATCCTACAAAAGATATTGTGTTGTTTCCGGTGAGTAAAATGTCCATTAGTTTTGATAGAGTTGATGATGTGAAGATAATGTCCACAGTCGACAAGTTACTTAGAAAGATGTACATGGGGCTATGTAGGTGCACATCAGTGATCACACATAGGATTATAATAATATTACCCAGTAATCCAATCAAGTAGATAAAGACATATACAGCAAAAAATAAAAAATTGTTATTTGATGAATCGGAAAAAGCCATAATCTCAAAATTGTCAATAATTGTTTGATTCTCCATCAATTATCTGTTGTGTTTATATAAACCGTCTAACATTCCGACTTCTGTCTGTGGTGAATCCTGCAACTCTGGTAGCTGTGCACTTTTCTGGTCTGTTTTACAATGTCCAAATCCATTAATTGATCTTGACACATAGACAAAAAAACTTTTGCACGTAAAAGCTGCCTGTATATCTCTACATTCTCTAATGTGTTATGTGTAATGTCTATTCCACCCACAAGATGGCGACTGTGTTCAGACACACCCCGATATGCCAAAATGGCTTACTCGACCTTAACTTGTTTTGTTCTGTAAAAAAAAGGTGGGGCTGTGTCATTTAAAATGTAGATAAGAAGGAGCCAATTAAGAGACTGGATGTATTGTCACAATCCAAACCTGTTTAACCCCTTAAGACTTGGCGTATCCATACGTCAGGTGTTTAGGGGTTTCAACGCACCTGGACGTATGGATACGTCTGAGGCATCGCCTGCGAACTCTAAAGCAGGTTCGCCCTGCGATTCGGGCGGGGTGTCAGCTGTATATTACAGCTGACATCCCGCCAGCGTCGGCCCCAACCGCGTTCGCTACGAGGGGGGGGGGGACGGTTAACCCCAAAATTATCGGACCATCGGGTCGCAATAAACTAAGAGAGACGCAGGTGGAGATCGCATCCTGCGTCTTGTCACGGCGGGCCAGCAGGCACAGATCGGGCGATCCGTGCCAGCTCCTGGCCTTCCTACAGACAGCACGGAGGGCATAGAATGCCTTCAGGGTTGTCTGTGATGTCACGATGCCGTCCGGGCCCTGTGGTCATGACCGGCATCGTGACTGACTGTTGTCATAGATCCAGGTCATAGAACAGCTATGTACTGATTCTATTTGAATGAGAGTCTATAGATCTTTCATTCAAATCCCCTATGGGGAAAAGTAAAAAAAGTAACGTGAAAAAAAGTGAAAAAAGTAAAAAAAGTGAAAAACAGTAAACACAATAAACGAAAAATAAAATAAAAATACGTTACAACGCCCTTTTCCCTTTACAAACGCCAATGCCCCAATAAATATTGTTTATACACACTAAAACACTTTTCTTTTTTTTTTAAACGTGCTTCAACATAAAAAATACTATATTACAATAGGTATGTCGCCATAATCGTAGCAACCAAAGAGTAAGCTAACTTATCACGGATTACTGCACGGTGAGCCCTGTTAAAAATAAAATAAAAAACCATACTAGGATTGCCGTATTTTCTTCCCCTGGCCTCCAAAAAATGATTTAAAGCTGATCAAAATGCCTTGTCCCCCAAAAATGATACTAATTAAAAACGTCAACTCATCTCGCAAACAAAACAATTCCCTACACAGCTCCAAGCACAGAAAAATTAAAAGTTATGGCTCTCAGACTAACTTAATTTCTATCTTATATTATTTTTCTATTTCTTTCTTTCCTTTTCCTTTATTTTACTATTTATCTTTTCTTATTATTAAATTCTTTTTTCCTTTATTTTTACCCCTTAAATATATAAACCTCTTAAAACTCTTACTAATCTTTCTTTTTTTCTTCTTATCAATCTATCTTTTATCTCTTTTCTTTTTCTTTATCTACACTCTCTTAACTCTCTTTTTTCTTCCCTTTCCCTCCTTTTATTTTAACCTTCCTTTATTTTAAAAACATTTTTTTACTCTTATTCTTCTACTTTTTTTAGATACCTCTTCATGCTTTCTAACTTATATACTTTTATTATAATATATTACTTTCTCTTCCCTAAACTCCTTATATTTATATTTTTTATCTCCCCCTCTTATATTTTTCCCTCTCTAATCTTATCTTATATTTAATTTTTATTTTCCTCTCCTATTTTTCTCTATATTTTACCCCTAATATTTTTTTACCCTTTTATATTATGAACTATTAACATTATATTATGGCGATGCATAAAACGTATTTTCCTGGTTGAATAAAAGTGTTTTTATTGGTATATAAGCAAGTAAAAACATAAAAAAATCAAATTGGGTATCGGTGTAAATCGTATTGACTGTGAGTAAGCTACCATGTCATATTATACTGTAAACAGTGACCCTATAAAAATAAATAAAAAACTCACTACCAAGATTGCTGTATTTGTTCATAACATATCACAAAAACCTTAATTAAAAAGCTGAAATAGCATAATATGCACCCCTAATAGGTACCAATAAAAAACTTCAACTTATCCTGCAAAAAACAAGCCCATTACACAGCTCTGCACACAGCAAAATATAAATGTTAAGGCTGTCAGAATAGACAAACATTAAAACGCAATTTTTTATAGACGTATTTCTACTGTGTAAAAAGTAATAAAACAGAAAAATAACTATATAAAATCTATATCAATGTAAATTGTACCGACCCCCATAGTAAAGTATCACATCATTTACACTGCACGGAGAATGCTGTAAATTGAAAACTCAAAAAAACAATGACCGAACTGCGTTTTTCCCCCCATTTTCATTGACATGCTAAAAAAAAAACATGGAACACTGTGTGCCTAAAATGCAGAATAATCCCTAGATGAGATCCATTGGGTGTTGAATCCAAAATGGGGTGACTTCCTGAAGGTTTCGCCTGTTCTGCTACTTTATGGCGGCTTTTGCAAATGCGACATGGGCCCCAACAAAATCTGCGTTCAAAAGCCAAATAGCGCTCCCTCCCTTTTACGCCATCCCATGCCATGCCGCCCAACCAGAGTTTACCCCACATGTTAGGGTATTGCCGAACTTGGAGAAATTGCTTAACAATAGTCTTTTAGGGTTCTTTTTTCCAGGATTCTTGTATATATGAAATCATATTAAGCTAAAATTGCAGATTATTGGAAAATTTTTTTTTTATTTTCACAGCCTTATTGCTAAATAAAAATTTGTGAATCAACTGTGGGGTCATATACTCCAATCACCCCTGGATATATTCTTAAGGGTGTAGTTTCCAATTTGCGGTCTATTTTTAGGGGTGTTATTTCAGTTTTTGCACCCCTTAGAGGTGTCCACAAACCTGAAATGGCGCCTAAATAAAATCGTATTGAAATTAGACCCCCAGAGTCCAGTAGGTGTTCCTCAGTATTCTGAGGGTTATGGTTGAGCCAATATAAATGCACTAGAGGCACATATGGGATATCTCTAAAAACGCAGGACATGGGGAATTTATATTATGTTGCATTTTACCTGGTACACACTTTTACCGTATTCCAGTGTATAATGGATAAATATTGAAAATCTGCAAACAAAAAGTGAAATTTGAAATTTCACCTCCACTTTGCTTTAATTTCTGTGAAATATCTAAAGGGTTATAAACACTTCCTAAATAGTGTTGCTAAATTTGTTAAGGGGTTATTTTCTCAGATGGCGTCACTTATGGGGGTAGCAACATGCAGGTCCCTCAAAGCCACGTCAGAACTGGAGTGGTCCCTAAAAAAATGTTTATTGCAAATTTTCTTGAAAATGTGAGAAATTAAATACTACTAAAATTTCTAAGCCCTCTTAATGTCATTAAAAAAAGACATTTAAAAAAATGTGCAACCTATAGTGGTACATATGGTAGATGCTAGTTTATAAAGCTATTTTGTGGTGAATTAATTATCTGTCTTGCACGAAGAAAATTTGCAAACTTTCAAAATAGCAAAATTTATCAAATTTTCATGAAATTTTGATATTTTTCCAAACAAACAAGGTTTGTTGGATAAAATTTCTTACTAAATACATATGTACACGAGAAAAACAATCTCTGCACATCACAATGGATAGTAAAAGTGTCTAAAAGTTATTCTCACATAAATTGACAAATGTCAGATTTCAAAAATAGGGCTGTGTCAGGAAGGTCAAAACAGGCTGGGTCCTTAAGGGGTTAAAGTTGTCGCTCTGTAATAAAGTATAGGAGACACTGAGAAAATTTCAGGCTGTGATTTCTCTCTTTGGCATGTGTCAACCAATATACTGATTTGATCCCCCGCTAGGATGTAGAGCCCTTTTGTGGTTCAGTCTTCACATACAAGTGTTGTGTTTTGCGTGTATATTAATTTTTTGAAAGAAACTCTGTTCAGAGCAATGTCTTTTTCTACCTTCTCTCATATCTGAGTTGTTTGTTAGAACTGTTGATTCATGTTGTTTCCATACATATATAAAAAGAAACATCTTGCATGTTTTCCTCTATATTGACATGAAATCAGAATATAACTTACCAGGTTTAGATCAATTAGGTACCAAAAATTATTTATATATTCCAAAATTTGCCATAATATGAGAGATTATTTTTTTACATGGCATTTTTATTACTTTCTGCAAAGTCAAAAGTTTCCATATACTAGAATAACTCTGCCTTTAAACAATTTGGGACAGCCCATATGATGATGTCATGTATTTGGAAGTTTCTGAGGTTTATTGTCAACACCTGAGTTAATTATAGACATCCCTGTGGATGTATTTTAAATCACACCAGAAACTCACTGCTTCGTGTGTAACATCATGGGAAAGTCTAAAGAAATAGCAAAGATTCAGGAAGAGAATTGTCGGACTTGACACCGTCTGGTTCATCCTTGGGTGCAATTTTTTTCTAGGTACTGAAGGTACAAATAGTACAATATAAAGTACCCTTTCACCTTCAAAGGAATGCACCCTTACTCAAATTCTGTAGGTTTATACTAAATAATGTTATTGAAAAAATAGAACGTTTGGATTTTTTTTATTGTACCAAAAACATAATGAAAACCGTACCGCTGTATGAAATACGGTTATTGCTGGATTCATATCAATTTGTAGAATACAGATAACACATCATTTATACCAATGATTAAATGCCATAAAAACAAAACTTCGACAAACATGACGCGTGTAGGTTTTTTTCACATTTTGCACGCAATTAGGAATCTTTTTTGTGGTTTCGCAGTATATTCTTTAGTAATATAAATAACACCATTAGAAAATAGATCTTGTCCTGCAAAGTAAAAGCCCTCATTTGTCTTGATAGGTGGAAAAATAAAAATGTTATGGCCACGTGAAGGAAGGGAGAAAAAAATGACAAAAAAAAGGAGTTAAGGGAAGAAGTCCATTTGGAGAGAAACAGGAGGGGAAATTAATTTAAACATACGAGAGAGCATGAGAATATAAGTAACCAAATAACCAAAAATGAAGATTTTAAGAAGGCAAAGCAAGTAGTGTCAAATAAAGCAGGAGCAAAATGGACAAAAGCGATTGAGAAAGGGATACAGAAGATAGGAGGGATAATGGTTGGATTCTAAAAAGTGGAGGAAAGTACAGAGGGAATTTGAAGGTTGTTTGAAGGATCATGAGTTAAATGAGCATGTGGAAAAATGGAGTCAAGTAGTGCAAGATTTAGAAAGTGAAGAATTGGCAGCCGGTGAGAAACCCACTGCACCACTGCCATACCTTTCAGACCAGAAACCGGCTATCTTGGTAGCAGAGACCAGTCCGGCTAGATCGATCTGCCCCAGGTGAGGCCACCAAAATCCAGATTTTAATTGTGGTGCACCAAAACCTGCAAGAGGAGGTGTATACCCCGTCCTAAAAAAAACCTCAGCTTTTGCCTCGCCCTGCTGCATCCCAACCTGCTTAATAATCCCACTGAAGCAGCAACGAAGTGAGCTGACACCACCAAACCCAACCTCCACTGCCCAAAAAACTTCTTGTGGAAGCATTTGTGATCAGGCTTAGCTATCATATACAGGAAAAAACTGATGATATGTGCAATATGAAATATAGAAGCAATAGGCGTCACTCACCGATTCAAGCTTTTAATTTATTCCATCATCATTGAAAGCGGCAATAAAACAGACCGGACAGATGGTATAACAACGCCAAAGACCGTTTTGCGCGAACACGCGCTTCCTCAAGGCATTGATGATATGTGCGCCCACATGGCATACTGAGAGGATGGAAACCCTTGTCACAGCAGCTAGGGGGAGCCCACAAACAAATAGGAAACCAGCAGCATAACCTTGAAGCTTGTTGGATGCACGAGTCTCCAACCCTGTAATCCACGTTGCTAACCGTGTCACAATATTCCACGAAAAAGTAGGGAGCATCCAGTATGTTACCAAATGTGAACAAGTTTCTTTATTCCTCCAAAAAGTGAAATGTTTTGACCAAATAAGTGTCAAGCAGCTAGGGGGATTGAATTGGATAACCTCATAAAACCACAGATCAAGGCAACGGTGATGGTCAGCCAGCCCTCTGTAGAGTTCAAATGCTACAATTGTAGCTACTCTGTTCACTTTAAAAGAGAGTTCAGAGCCCCTAAAAAGCAGGGAAATCAACAGTATAGGGATCAAAAACCTCAGGATTCCTTGCCCCCTCTTCCTACCAGCCAGCCAAGCCTGTAGGAAGACCCCGTGTTACCCATTCTTGTTACAAACAATTCCGGTCCACTGGGTTATCTGCAATGTTACACAGCATCAGGTCCATCGGTACCCATTTCTTATTGACACAGGGGCAGCCAGATCAGTGATATGTAAATAATGCGTACTTGATGAAATGCTTTCTGATGATTACTTTACTGCTGTAGGGCTGGATTGTAAGTACACTCATTGTAACTTAACTGTTCCCCTTACTTGCTGCAATGCTGATCATACCATTAACACCCACTTTATGGCTAGTGAAACATGTCCAACCTGCCTTTTGGGAGATTGCGAACATTGAGTACTGCACTGATGGCACTGTCTCTTTACAACTTGCTGCAAATAATGATTTATTCCTGTTGGAGAATTGATCAGAATCAAGAGACATTGCACCTCTTATCTTCAATCTAATATTAGTAGTAAGGACCTATGTACCAGGTTGAGTGCGCGGGGTTATCCTCATTGGTCTCTGAATAGAGCTATGAAAAAAGTTGTGGCTATACTACGTGAGAACTTTCTTTTAAATCATGATAAGAAGGTTAAACAATCGAACCAGGATAAGGTAGTTTTTTCAACCATGTATAGCACACAGTATAATAATATTGTCTCTATCATTAAAAAACATCTTCCTCTTCTAGTTAATTCTAATTGCAAACATGGAAGGGAGAGGCATGGACCGCACATCCTCAAACTATACGTTTATCTAATGCTTCTCAGCAAAACTATATAAAAAATGAACAGGAGGTTCTTGTATACTCTTTGATCAAAACGTATAGGCCCACTTGCCACGTCGAGGCGACCTCTATAAGTGGGTCCCTACGCTAAATGGGGGTAACACTGCATGCCGGCCACCACCGCGGCAAAAACCACACAGATGGGGAGCACAGCCCAGTGGCCCAACAGCACCACTGCCGCCAGACCTAGTCCCCCGGCTCTGGACCGCACCACCCCACCAGCACAGCATCACAGCAGCAATGGCCGCCACACAGCACCACCACCACAAAAAGGGCTCCCTGCATACAGACTGCAAGAAACAGGGCTTTAACCCTGTTCATTTTTGTAAAATTTTGCTGAGAAGCTTTAGATAAACGTATAGTGTGAGGATGTGCGGTCCATGCCTCTCCCTCCAAATTTGAATATATATGTCTTTCTTTTTAAACTTGGATCAGCACTCCTCCCCATTGGCCCAGGTGTTTTTAATTAGCAGTAGTCTGTATAGGGGTTAATGCCCTGCTCTGGTCAGTCTGCTTGCTGGGAGCCTGGAAGAGGTAAGCTGTGTCAACCTCTCCATTTTTTTAGGTTGGTGCTGTGTGGTGGCCGTTGCTGCTGTGGTGCTATGCTTGTGGGGTGGTGCAGCCCAGAGCCAGGGGGCTAGGCCTGGCAGCAGTGGTGCTGCGGACCACTGGGTTGTGCCCCTTGCTTGTGTGGTTATTGCTGCGGCGATGGCCGCCATACAGTGCTATATCCATTAGCATTAGGGACCCACTTTAAAGAGGTCGCTGGGACGTGGCAAGTGGGCCTATACGTTTTGATCAAAAGGTATACTAAGAACCTCCTATTCATTTTTGTAAAATTTTGCTGAGAAGCATTAGATAAACGTATAGTGTGAGGATATGCGTTCCATGCCTCTCCTTCCAAGTTTTAATTGTAATTGCATAGAGAAATTATTATCGAATCAAGATGTTCAATTTGTTGCTAAGCGTGGCACTACTCTGGGTTCGATATTGTCACCCAGTTTATTTTTATCTGACACTCGTGTACGGGAGGATTGTTCGTTATCGGTAAAAGGTTTTTACAAGTGTGGCCATAACCGTTGCTTAACGTGCGGTTTGGCTGAGGTTTCAAAAAAGTTCAGGGCCACCAGTAATAAACATACATACGATGTTTTGTCTTACATCAACTGTAACACAAGATATGTCGTTTATCTGATTACGTGTAAACTTTGTGACCTACAATATGTAGGATGTACCACTACGCCATTAAAATGAGAATTAGACGTCATCTCTCGGATATTAGAGCACCTTATAATACAGGCATTTCTGCAGTTTCCAAGCATTTTATGGAAATTCACAATGGCAATACGGAAGGTTTCTCCTTCACGGGTATAGAGAGGGTCTTGAAACCAGTGAGAGGGGTAGTCATTATAAAAAACTTTTGAGTAGAGAGGTGTGGTGGATTTTCAAGTTAGCCACACGTTCCCCCCAAGGATTAAATAAAAGGCAGGATCTTATGCTTCAATATTAGCAGTAGTAAGTTGTGTCATTTGTGTTTTTGTATAGTTATGACGTTTGTTATTTGCAAGCGATAGAATTATGATGATTGTTTTATCTTCGCATTTATTTGCATACATTTATTTTTCTTTTCTTTTTTGTTGGTGTCACGTTAAGGGTTAATTTCCTTAGGTTGCACATAGTTTTGACTATATATGTAGCTGTGTTATCATTCTTGGACATGCTATGAATAAGGAAGTTTCTTCCGAAACGCGTTAGTGTCCACATCATGCTTCTATCTACATTTGTTTGTTTTATCGTGTAGTAGCGTTTTTACCTTATTCTAAATAAAGCTTTGGATCTTTTTTACATCGCACCCTGGACGTTTGCTGGATCTAATCATTGGTTTCACAAATAATGATAATGTTGCATGCATACTAGCTACTCTTGACTATGTACAAAGCCCGGTCATTCTTTCTTTAATCCCAGTCAAGAACTCATGCTGCAGCAGGTAACATCCTTTCAGTCCCCCCTTTCGCAATCTATTCAAATCCGGGTGTACTCCTCCGTGTTTGAGACAGTACCCTTTGACTGTAGCACAAAATGATAGCATCCTTCTAGAAGCATGGGCATTGGTCAAGATAAACTCCCCGGCAAACATGCCACTGTTTCCTGTAAAGAAGAAATCCATGTCTGGTCAATCTGCTATAGGTTGGTTCATGACTTACGAGTGATCAATGCTGTCACTGTAGCATTAACACCTGTTGCACCAAACCCCCACACATTGTTGTCTCAGATGGCGCCAACTAGTGTTTTTCAGTCATTGACCTGGCCAACGCCTCTTTCAGTGTGCTCCTGCACCAAGAGTCTATTCCTATTTTTGCTTTTACCTTCCAATTACAGCAGTACACTTGGGTCCGGTTACCCCAATGGGCTCAAAACAGCTCAACCCAATACTCTTAAACCTTGCAGTCTGTATTGAGTGGCTGGTCTCCTCCGTCAGAAACTTCCCGTCTTCAGTATGTTGATGATCTGCTCTTAGCGGCCCCCCACTGAGTCTACCTGGCAACGGGGCACTATCTCCTTCCTAACTTTTCTTGCAGAGGAAGGCTACCAGGTGGCACGAGACAAACTCTGACAAAGTTTGTCAACAAAAGGTTATGTTCCTAGGACATTGCATTGGGCCCAGCACTCGTCACCTCACACCTGATCGTGTTCAGGCGATTGTCTCTTCAGATTCCAAAAGGGGTGAAACAACTTCGTACCTTTTTAGGTCTAATCTCCTTTTGTCAGCCCTGGATAAGGAATGCATCAGCCCAAATGCAAGCCTTATATGATTGTTTATCCACTGCTCCTTTTTCCCTCACCTCTGAAGCATTAGATAATTTTTACTCTCTCAAACTGACGATCATGACATCTCCTAAATACACGTTCCACAAACTCTACTACCATGGAACTTGCAAAATATTTGGAACAACACCTTGACTAGTATCTTAATAATGATTGTGTCTCCCTGATGGAACAGTAAACATCAGGTTTTCAACATGTTACAGAAGTCCCTTTGGCTAATCCTGATTGTGAGATTTTTGTAGATGGATCACAAAGCCTCGGGGAGGATGGTAGATACCATACTGCATATGCAGTTGTCACCCAACAAAAGGTTATAAAGGCAGAGTCACTTCCCCCTCATGCATCAGCTCAAGAGGTCGAACTGACAGCTATCACTGAGGCATGTAGACCGGCGGAAAGTAAAAGAGTAACTGTCTATATAGACTCAAGGTATGTCTTCGGGTAAGCCCATGATTATGGTCCTATCTGGAAGACTCAAAGTTTCCTTGATTCCACAGAAAAATCATTAAAAATGGTAAAACTACTATCAAAAATAATGGCAGACCGGTTGGCTCCATTCATCCCAAAAGTTATTGGAACCCATCAGGTCGGCTTTGGGTAGGTCGGCGGTAGCAAACATATGGAAGGTACTACTTGTGCAAGATGAAGTAAAAAATCGCCCGCAGCACCACCCCCTCTCGGCACTATTGACTGTCGACTCAGAGAAGGCCTTTGATAGTGTTGACTGGGGTTGGCTGGACAACGTCTTGGACAAAATAGGCCTCACTGGCCCATTCCGAGTTTTCCTTAAGACCCTATATCACAACCCGAAAGCCAGGATTTGTGTGCCAGGTTTCATTTCCAAACCCTTCACCTTAGAACGCGGGATGAGACAAGGGTGCCCACTTTCACCATATCTTTTTAACTTAGCAATCGAGCCCCTAGCCAGGTTCCTAACGACATCCACCACCTTTGAGGGCATACGAGTGAAAACCCAGGAGCTCAAAACTGGCATTGTCCGCCGATGACATTATTTTTTTTGTAAAACATCCTGAAGGGGACCTGCCCAAACTGTTCCACGAGCTACGTACCTTCCGCAGATGTGCGGGCTTCAGAATAAATGAAACTAAGTCTGAAATTTTGAGAATCTCCCTAACTGCCACACCTCTCTCCCTATCACACCTGGATACTCAACTACAAATTGCCACCAAATCCATTAAATATTTGGGAGTACACATAGGAAAATCCCCCACCTCAATTTATAATCTGAACTACCCTCCCCTAATATTAAAAATAATTAGAGAACTGGACAAATGGTCTAAGTTGCCTGTCTCACTTTTTGCCCGAGGACACCTTATTCGCATGATGAGCTTTCCAAAATTATTATACCCACTCCAAACCATTCCACTATTGCTGAAGCATGCTGATATCAATATTATTCAAGCAAGCTTCACTAAGTTCCTTTGGGCCCATAAACGACCCCGAATCTCAATCAGCAAGCTTCAGCTACCTAAAATTTGTGGCGGCATGAACATCCCTGACATCCGTAAATATAATCTGGCATGCATCCTCAGACATTGTATCGACTGGATCAAACATACTTCAGTCTACTCAAATACTGAATTAGAGACCCTGATGGCTGCCCCGTGGAATTTATCGGCTCTGTTACACACTAGGTTCACCCATATACCTTCTGAGATCAAATCATGTACCCTGATGCGCGATACGATAGCGACTTGGAAGATATGTCGCAAAATATTTAAATTGCCAGCAATGTTCAGCAAATATATGCCCCTAGAGGGACATCCTGAGTTCCCGCAAGGTCTCAATAGCAGACATCTTACACACTGGAAGTCACTGGGAATTACCACTCTGGGTTACCTGTTCGATCCGGCACGTAACTCATACCTATCTCTGGGAGATCTCCGGAGCTTACACCAAGTCCCACAAACACACTTTCTCATTTATGGACAGGTCATGGGTTTTTTGAAATCATGGGTCCTACAACTTATTAACGAGTTTCCCACTAATCCCTTTGATGAGCTTATTGGCCCCTCTTCGAGTGGACACTGCCTATCCATACTGTATGCGAAACTTCGAAACCCAGATACTCAGAGCGGAGAAGCCGGCTTATTTCTTAGATGGGGTAAAGAGTTCCCAGGACTAGAGCTGTCTCAAACTATTGTAGGAGGGTGGAACAGACTGCGCAAAGCCGTCATCAATGAAAAATGGAGGGAGACCCATTTCCGATTCATTCATCATGCTATCTACGGCTTCAATATTCCTCCCCACCCAAGCGCTCCACACCGGAAAGTTGCGTGCCCTAAATGCAATCTACCCAAATCAGACCTTGTACATGGTGTGTGGGGCTGTCCTGACTCCCAACTGTTCTGGACAAAGCTGCATACTATCCTGAGGCAAAAATGGGGCCTTTACAGCCCTCTTACACCACAAATGGTCCTGTTCCATGACTTCACTGAAGTGGGGAGATTGTACAATCTGCTGCATATTATCCTATTGGCCGCAAAACGTAGCCTCCTCAACCATTGGCTAGAGGATAAAACACCGGATATAGGAGAGGTTTGGGTACAGGTGAAACATTACCTACAAATGGAACAAAAAGAGGTGGAACTAGCCAAAGAGTCCCAAACTGAAAGCTTCTTCAACCGTTGGTCCCCCTTCATAGTAAATTTTCTAAATGCAGATGAGATCAAACACCTAGTCACCCCCTTTCAACACACCAAATGGTACCTAGAAGGCGAGCTAACTGGAACACTGGGAAAGCTTAGACTGAACGGTTGACATACTTTTATAGGCCTTTTGACCATCAACCTTAGGTGGGCTCCGCGCTTAATCTGCGTGGTTTGAGACCGATCTTCGACTTATTTTCCCGGTTGGGATACCTTGTATATATCTCGATGTGGTGGTTTTATTTTGTTATTTGATTCTATTTTTTCTGCAGCGCTATGTTTTAGTTGCGCTATGACTTGTTTCGTTTTTGTGAGACTTGGTCAAAGAGATGATGCTTCACTGTAATATATGGATGGAAACCTCCCAATTGCATTCCATACCTTCTACTTGATCTGGCACTAGCCATACATCCCAGTTTTGTATCTCCATCTCTCTTCTGACAGTACGATGATTATGCATTGTCTCTGTGATACTCTGCTTTTGTTAAAATGCCAGAATTGTCTTTAATTGTATTTGGAAAACTTTCAATAAACACATTAAAAAAAAAATAAAAAAAATATGGTAAAACTATAAACCGACTGATGCAAGCCCTTCTGCTCCCTTCCACAGCACCAGGGAACCACAAGGCAGATGCAGCCGCAAAGGAAGCACCTAAGCAGCCATGACATGTGACAACAACCACAGAAGCCATACTGGTTTGCAGTGACCTAGTGACACCCAAAGCCTTAAAGACTTTCCAGCAGCAAGCAGAAGAAAGAGAGGCCTACTCCCGATGAACTACGAATGGTGGGAGCTCGAGCTGTGTAGGGCACTGTATCCTTTAATGGCACAAACCATACATGAACAGACTCATTTCTCAAAATAAGCTATGATGGAGATTATCCCAAAAGTGTGGTATGCACCAGTTGTATCGGTTGCAGTGACTAGGTTTATCCGATCGTACATGACATGTGCTCTGAATAATCCAGGAAAACCTGTAAAGGTTCCACAGAAACACATGGTAAAGCCTTTCTATCAGTTTCAGCGAGTGCAGGTTACATACAGCTGCCAAAAGTAGGGGTATATGAGTATGTTTTGGTGACAATTTATCAGAACAGTTTCCCCACCCCAACAACTCGTCCCATGATATAGGATGGCCAAATATGGGAGGCTTCCAGCTGACACAGAGGAGTATGTACATAGCCAACAATTAGTTAGATCAGTAGTGTACAGGAGCTAGTGGTACAATACACGTCTAAAGAGTTAATAATATTTACTAGGAATTGTACTAATATCTGTATTGACTGCACTATTAATAGGTGTTATAAGTGTTTTCTATAATGTTTTTTGATCTCTACTTCACCCCTTTTTTCAACAAACAGCTTGTGTTCATGTCTGCAAAAGCTGTATAGTCATGCTGTCTTGCAGAAATGTAACCAGTTTCAGTCGTTCAGAGCTAATGGCGGGAATCATCATGACAACACATAGGGTGTGGGTAGTAGTAGCTAATATAATCTAGGTAAATTTAGTTTTCTGGTTCGTTGTCTCTCCAGTCTTCATGTCTTCATGGTCAAGGCTCATAGTTCCAAAGAAATATACTTCCATGGTCAAATATGGAGAGAAACATACAGGATGCCCTTGGTTATATGCCAAGGATATATACAATTTGTTTGAAGGACTAATTTATAGTGATGAATGCTACTGGGAAACTTGCCGAAGCTTTGTGTCTAAAACTGTGTTTGTTTTGCTTCAATAAAACACTATTCTGGTTCAGCCTCAGCGTTCTGTATCAGTTACTCCTACTCCAGGCCCCGGATATAACAAGCAATTTGTGTATACTATAGTATTACATTTAAGGGCCATTGGCCCTAACAGTATGAAAGAAGTGTAGGAGCAGAATTTATTCAAATCATATGTATTAGAAAATTGTATTACTTCCTATTATATGTAATAAGCAAAGAAATTCTAAAGACAATATAAAGTGGACAACCCCTTTACGGTTAGGGTTTTCTACACATTTTTACATGCACCCTTTTGGTACTAGTCAACATACTGTATAGAGCCACATGTATGAAAACTGTCTAGGTCTAAGATTTTCTTTGTTGCCCATAGCAACCAATCAAAGCTCCCTTTTCATTTCATATAGTGCTATAAAAAATGAGGGGGAGCTCTGATTGGTCGCTATGAGCTCTGATTGGTTGCTTTGGGGAACAAAGCAAGTCTTAGTTTTCATACATGTGGCCCATAATGTTAGCTGGAAGCAATGTCAGACCATAAGTAATGCTGGACTGGAAGTGCCACAGAACTGTAAGTCCTTGTGTAAAGACACAGCCTTCCATTCAGGCTCAATATATTGTTTGGGTCAATATTAATGACGTTTGGGTTGAATTTGACCATGATCTGAATCCTAGGTGCAACATTCTCCAGGAACTAAGAAGAACATCAATAAATTAATTAATATTGCACTTACTTTTCTAGATCAGAAAATCCCAGTGGATTCTCAATCTCTTCCTTTACCCCTCATTGTGTAATACCTTGAAAAACTCTCTACTTCATGCATATACTTTCAGCTTCAAACTTTGAATACAAATGTGGTTCTAAATAGGAAGCATTTACCTCAGGAATGAAGATGATAGCCGTGAATATTTAGTATCGCTCACAGAAACGTTTTATATCTTCATCTTTATATACACCTGGGACACTCACACCAGGGACAGGCAGCCGAAAATTACTGGTTCATTATGATAAAATTGAGAGTGGATCCCCAAAAGTCCTAAATTGTTCTGCTCACATGGGTCGCTTTTGTTTTCTTCAATTTATATCTCTAACCATGTATTACTCTCCCTGACCTATTCTCTAATAAACATGCACTCGTTAATAAAAGAAATTAAGCACCAACAAGAAGTTGTTTGAATTGATTGAAACTTTCTATGTATAACTGTAGTGATAATATATGTTAGTATTTATAATATTAGAGCAAAAGGATAAGTCTAATGGGGAAAACTATATACTTGGAAGAAGACTGTTGGCCACCTCTAACCTCGATACAAGATGAGATACGGTTGGACATAGAGGCAAACAGGTTCCTTATGGCATCGTGCAGCATATTGGCCCACAGATGTTACAGCTGGGCCTGTAGATCCTGCACAATCATAGGTTGCCTGGTGTCCCAGCTGATCCCAATAATGTTCAATTGGCGATAAATCTGACAACCAGGCAGGACAAAGTCGTGTTACAATGTGGTGGAGACATTACTGGGAAACCCTTCCTGTGTGTGGGCAAGAATTGTCCTGCTGAAATATGCTAGCTGGCAGCCATATAGAGGAGACACATGTGGCCACAGGATGTCCTGCACATATCACTGTTAGTGTCCCTAGTATCACTACTAGAGGTGAACAACTGTGGTTCATAAAGGCTCTCCAGATCATCATGTAAGATGCCTAATGCAGGGCATCTGGTGCAAGGATATGGAGTAGTGTTGTTGAGTGAGGCCTTCTGTTGGAGTGCTTGGACTTGTAGTGCTTTCCAGTAAATAAAGTTTTACTCATAGCAGATTTTCTTTGCGGGTTACACAGTTATATTTTTTTAATACACTTTAGAGACACTGTTCCTTTGGTTTTTGTTACAATTTGAATTTCTTTGCTTCTTTCTAGCCGCAATCTTATCTCAATTTTTCACAGCTGATGAGGTGTTCAACCCATCTCCAATGGCCACCTAGCACTCTCTCCTGTCTAGGTGTCACAACACATGCTTACCTAAGCGCTCCTACATTGACCCCATTATGGTAGTTAGATCTTCCCCATAATTCAGCCACCAGGTACGGCCTGCAATAGTACTCAAACTCCCTTTTTCTCTCTATTTACAGTTAGGTCCATATATATTTGGACACTGACACAAATTTTGTTCTTTGTACCTGTTTACTGAAACATATTCGAGTTATAGTGATATAATGGACTTAAAGTCCAGACTTTCAGCTTTAATTTGAGGGCATCCACATTAAAATTGGATGAAGGTTTTAGAAGTTTCCGTTCCTTAACATGGGACGCCCAATTTGTAAAGGGACAAAAGGTAAATGGATAAATTACATAATTGTAAATAAAATCTTAATTTCTTATACTTGGTTGAAAACCCTTTGTTGGCAATGACTGCCTGAAGTCTTGAACTCATGGACATCATCAGACACTGTTTCCTCCTTCTTAATGCTCTTTCAGGCCTTTACTGCAGTGGTTTTCAGTTGCTGTTTGTTTGTGGCCTTTCTGTCTGAAGTTTAGGCTTTTATGAATTAAATGCTCAATTGGGTTGAGATCAGGTGATTAACTTGACCATTCAAGAATATTCCACTTCTTTGCTTTAATAAACGCCTGGGTTGCTTTGCCTTTATGTTTTGGGTCATTGTCTACCTGTATTATGAAATGCCCACCAATCAGTTTGGATGCATTGGCTGGATTTGAACACACAATTTATTGTCCTGAAAAAGTATCTTCCCAGTTCCTAACTAAATATTAGGCTACAATTTATTCATTATTTTATATCTGTTTGCAGTTTGGACAATAACAGTTAATTTTGTGCTAATTTGTAAATGAAGAACTAGAAAAATGATATTGATATGCATAAAAAAGTAATTTTTTTAACCAGGGCTATGGACTTCGTAAGCCAAAGCTCTGACTCCGACTCCTGCTCCCGCATACATAACACATGTTTAAAGGGGTTTTCTCGCTACAAAGATCATATCTCAGATTATGGGGACAGTAAAAATAAGCACTTTTGTAATTGGGTTGCATTACCTCTGTCACTTGGTTTTGTAGATATGAGCTTTTCTGTGCATCTGTTTTCTATTTCTGCTGCTGCTAGTCGGAACACACCCCCTTTTCTGTGATTGGCTAGTTGGAACACCCCCCCGGACGGATTCCACCCTGGATACACCCCCTTCACTGTGATTGGCTAACTGACATTTAATTCAACCTGTTGGGATACGCCCCGCAGAGAGGAAACGCCCCGAATAGGCCCCCTGTGCTGTGATTGGCTGCCTGCACACTCTGTGTTTACTCCCCTCTGAGCTGTTAAAACCAAAAGTAAAACCAGCTATGTGAGAGGGCTGCTGGCTGTATACTCATCTCCCAGCTCTAAGGTGAATGATCTGGGTAATTACTGACTGTTTAACTCATAGATCCCCTCATATAACACAGTTTTATGTCCTGTGTTCCCTCCATATAACACAGTCACACAGTCTCCTGCCTGATAACAGAGGGGAGTAGGGGGGGCAGTGTGCATTCCTCACATGTGTTGCATCAGTTCAGGCTGTGTGTATAACTGGTTATAGCATAGCAAGGAGCTTGTGGAGCCTGGAGATGAAGTCTCTGCAGACATAAGCAGCATGCAGGAGGCTGTAGAGCTGTCCTCTCCAGACAACCTTCCCCTTCTACTGCTAACACAGAATGATGATGTCACCAGTCTTCAGTGAGGAGAGACACACCTGCTGAGAGGAGAGACACGTCTCCTGGCAGGAGAGACATGCCTGCTGAGAGGAGAGACTCACCCCTGGATTTCAAATTCAATCTCATAGAATTAGCTGAAGAGCACAAACACTTCAACCGATAAAACCCTTTTAAGTGATAATGTTACTGTAGTAAAATGGTAACATCAGGCTTTTTATTACCTTATGATACAATAATGGAGATATTTAGCTAGAAAATACACTGAGAAGCAAGATGGTAACAATGTTTTGAACGTTTGACTTTCAGGCTCCATATCTCACCATCCACTACAGCTTTGTACATGACACTACCATCATTTTATAGACAATCATCGTACCTATCTTATACATAAATCTGACTTGCAACTATCTAGCATCTGCTTAATTCTGCAGATTCTTGTAACTGCATTGTTACTGTGTTGCTCCTAAAATCCAAAATGTTAATTTTTATTATTCTGTTAGTAGTTAGTAAATCCACCTTTGGTTTTCAGCACTGCCTGAATCCTTCTAGGCATGCTCTCAATTAGATTCAAGCATGCCTTCACCAAAATCTAATCCCAGATCTCTTCTATACATTCCAAATGTTGGTGTATACTGGTCAACTCACCTGGGTACGAATACAGCTTTTTCTTCAACTATACCCACACGTGTTCGGTTGGGGTGAGGTCAGGGGACTGTGGGAGCCAATACAGCAACTCTACTTCATTGTCATTGAACCTTTCCTTCTCCAACCTTGATGTATGCTTCAGGTCGTTGTCCTGCTGGAACACTATGTCGTCCTTTTCATACCCATAGTACTCGAGTGTATGAAGTAACTCATCTTGTAGGATACTCACATAGAGCTCAGCATTGAGAGCAACATCGATCCTGGTCAAGTATCCAGCACCTTTGGCTGTGAAACATCCTCATATCCTCAGGCTTCCTCCACCGAAATGGGCAGTTTCTTCAATTTCTCAATCAATTAGCCCCCTTTTCCCTTGATTCTTCTAAACCCATTTACACCTATCAGAGCCCGGTCTATTGACTTTCATCTTTTCACTCCAAATTATCCATTTTCAATTTTCCATATTTTGTATTTTTTTGTAAACTCTTTGCCGACGCTTCTTATGACGAGATTGAAGTTGCGGCTTCTTCACCTTTCTCGGGCCATCATTCCAGACCTGTGAAATGCGACCAGTGCTTGCATGGACATCAGATCTCACTCTTACAATGCCTACGAGACTCCTCCACTGCCGTATCTGTCACATTAGAACTGATAGACCTTGTGATGAGGCGACTTGTTGACTCTGATATTTTGCCTGGACATCCACCTCTTGGCTTTTGAATGGATGAACTTTATTTCATATTCTTCCATGAAATTTAAAAAGTAAAGTAAATTTTTTTTTAAAGTAGTGAAACGTAATAAAAATGAAATAAATTTGGTATCAATAGAATTGTACTGACATGCAGAATTAAGATAACATACTTCTTTATTACTTAAATTATGTATTATTGGATTAAACATGGGGACTACTGCTGTATACAACATTGAGAACACTAAGGGCCTTATGTATGAAAACTGTCTAGCAGTAAGGGTATGTTCACATGGCGTGTTGACTCGGTGTTGGTATACGTTTTTAGATGTGTGTTTGGATCCGTATTTCGGACCCTAAACGGACTCAAACCCGCATCTAACAATGTGCAGTGTGATTATATTGCTTTCAATGTAAAACATGCATAAGTGTTCAGATGAGTGATCGCTGATACGTGTTTACATGTTTTTGATGCATCTTTTGGATCCGTTCACAGAACTGTCATGTCAATTCTTGATCCGTTTGACACAGCAGACGCCCTATTTAAAACTATAGGGTGCATTCCTGCTGCAGCCAAAACGCATCCAAACACGCTCCTGTGTTTTGGATGCCTGTTGGATGCGTTTGACGCAGTGCTTTTGAATGCGTTTTTCGGATCCAAAATGGATCCAAAAATGCCGTATGAACCTACCCTAACACTGTCTTTGTTGTGCATAGCAACCAATCAGTGCTCAGCTTTCATTTCATATAGGGCTCTGGAAAAATAAAAGCTGAGCTCTAATTGGTTGCTGTGAGCTCTGACTGGTTGCTTACTGCTAGACCGTTTTCATACATAAGGCCTCAAGTCTTGTTCCTCTAGATGTCCTGATGGAGGCCTTAAAGAGAACCTGTGACATAGTTTTTGCCCCCCTGGCTGAGGACAGAACAAGCCAGTGTCAAACCTGCTGTTTCCAGTGCTGTGTCCCTTATTCTGTAAGATGCTGGAGTTTTCGTGTATTTAATGCTCAAATCTGCAGTTTTTAGCCAGAAGAGTCATTCGAAGAGTCATTCAGAGTGTCAGTTTTTTTCAAACCCGCCCACCTGAGGATAGCCCCGCCCACCTCAACTGACAAACCTATTACTTTGAATAGGTAGAAACATATGAATAACTGTCAGTGCGCGGGGCTAGCCTTTGGTGGGCGGAGCTAACACCTGCTCATGAATAAGATTTGAGGGATAAATACTCTAAAACTGCAGCATCTTACAGAATAAGGGGCACAGCGCTGGAAACAGCAGGTCTGACACTAGCTTGTGCTGCCCTCAGCAAGGGGTGCACAACCTATGTGACAGGTTCCCTTTAAGTACATAGGGACACTAAATCAATGTTTTTATCCCTTGCTAGAGCAGAAGCTATTGAGAGTTTCCAACAATCCGTTCAGGGTGATATTGTTAAACTTTATCAATCGGGCTATAACAACGATATTGATAATTTTTCATATAAAGAACAGAAAGCTATCAAAAATTTGAAGAAGAATAATGAAGATCTCGTCATCTATGGCAGAGGCAATGGGGGATCTATAATTTTGATGAATAAGAGTTTGTACATGAAATTAAATGATGATATGTTAGGTGACAATTATATTTACCAGCATTTAATGTACAGTCCTCAGTTGGAATATAAGCAGGAATTTCCGACTGTTGCTGGAGGGCTTATCTTTGGGTGTTATTAATCAGTCTGAGTATAGTTATTCATTGGTGGCAAATGCTTTCTTGTCAATTTTTAATTCATTACCCAAATTGTATAAGAACAAGTCCCCCCCCCCATGTGACCACTGGAGGCTGGTCTTGGGTCACGAATTGTGTATCTGTGGATGGTTAATTACAATCCGTGGTTGCCTAATGCCCGGGACATTTAAAAGATACTAAATCTGGACTTAACCTTCTTAACTAGATCTCATGTAAGGAAAATTTTAGCCAAATTACGTGCAACATTGAATTGTTGTAGACCAGTACTCCTCATGCCCTAGCTCTTCAGGCACTTTTGCTTGCATAAATACTCTAAGTATGATGAGGATGCGGTTAGTTTTTTCTTAATGGACATTTAGGGCGACATGTATGTACGGGGCTGCATCAGTATTCTGGTGTCCTTTCAGCCCAAAACTGGCGTAGCCCTGTTCTCTCGATGTATGAGCAGGCGCACTCCTAAGTTAGGCGTGTTATCGGGCGTCCGCGGCACTTTGTAATGCGCCTAAGATGTGGGGGCGTTCTGTGGGCATGTCGCACCACAACCGTATGATTCTACACATTTGTGACTGGAGGGCGCCAAAACTGACGCATTACTGCTGGAACATCCAGACCGAGTTATAAGGGTTTACCTAAGCCTGAGTTGTCATAGAGGAACTAGAAAGGGCCAAATCTATGACCGACAGTAGAACAGGAACATACATTCTGGTGCATTATACATTGCTTTAAAGCTATTTAGAACTGGCCTCTATGCGCCTAGATCATACATGTCGCCCTCAGTATTTATTGACACATAATTTTTTTTGTCTGTATTAGGCTATGTCTACACTGCACAGCTTTACGATCGTAATTTTCGGCGCTTTTAGCTTTTTAAAAGCACCGCAAATACGATCGTTTGTGCGGCCCCATAGACTAGAATAGAAAAGACGAGCTGTAGTCTCCACAGCTCGTCTTTTCTCTGCTCGTCTTCTGGCGCCAGCGTATTATACAACATGTAATATGCCGGTGCTTTTAGTTTTTTCGCCGGTGATGGCAAAAAAACGAGAAGCGACTGCTTTTTTTGCACAAAACTTAACAAAAACCGCGGTCCTGCAACGGAAAAAAAAACAGCCACTTTCGGGACATTTTTGTCCGATGCAGTGTAGACATAGCCTTAAAAAAAAATTCCGCTAGTTGGAACCTCTATGGGAGCAAAATTTTCCCCATCCATTGCAAATGTGTTTGTTGCCTAGTGAGAAGAAAATGATAGTTTTTCCGATTTGAACCCTTTTTTGGATTCTCTCAAGTGGTATGGCCCCTACATAGATGACGTTATCATTAGTTGGTTGTTGGATGTGGAAGCCAATCCACTCTTTATCCAATATGTTAACAACAATCCTTAAATTTATGACGTTATATATATATATATATATATATATATATATATATATAAATATTTATATATTATTTATATATATATATATATATATATATATATATATATATATATATATATATATATATATATATATATAGGTTGAAACGTACCTATAATAATGAAACAGATTATAATGAAGATAAAACATACAATTAAAAACTGCTTCAGACTAAGAAAATCCTTAGTGGACTTTAAAGAGAGCTGAAAATATCTGTGAGTTAAGCGTTAGCAGCAAATTATTAAGTAAAAAAACAATAAGAAAATCTTGTTCTACACCCACATATGTTTCTACTTTTGTTACTACTACAAAAATAAAATCCATAATTGAAAAATATTTACCCTTACCATCACTGGGCAGCGATTTAAGAGAGATTTTTAGGGATGGATGTGTGTCAGAAAACCTTCTCCTTTGGGTTCACTTCTGTCTCCGAGTCATGAGACCATGAGTCAAGTTGTAGGCAGGCGGTTCAACAACAGTTTATTATTAACAAACTTGATGGTATAAAATATTTTATTAAAAAATTTATGAATTGAGATACTATGTTGGGAGTTTATGCTATTATTTGTACTCTTTTGCATATTGGCTGTACCAGTCTTAAGCTAAAAATAAGGACATGAGAACATCTTTGTGGAGCTACTAACCCTGATGTAAGGAATATTTCAAAAGCATTCAAACATTTCAGGGATATGTATGGGGGGAGATACCTCATATTGTTTCTTGTTTCGGCATCCAACAAGGGTTAAAATAGGGTTTTAGAAAAAGGGGGAGACAGAAAAAGTGCTGAGGGAGCCACGCTATTTAAATAGTAACACCTGTATCATGATCGCTAGCTTTGATTAAGGATCTGTTTGGCTTTTATTAAACCATGTCTTTATTAAGAACAAAAAAAAATTTTTTTTTCCAACTTTCATGGCACGAGGCCTGAAAAGGGGCGCAATATAAGGGTATGTTCAACAGCGTTTTTGGACCCAAAAAAAACAGATCCAACAGTAGGGTTTTGGGATGCTCAGGACACATCATCATTTTTAGGTAGGTCCCCTGCTGCGTTTTTTTTTCGGACCAAGAATTGACTGTAAAACGGATACGAAAGAGCAGTGGGCAGATGGCTATACTCTTTTAACCCCGACGCTTTTTTCCAAAAAAAAAGCAACGAAAACCCTTGCTATTTATTTTTTAAACGTTTTGGGGTCCATTTGGGGTAAAACACGCCATGTGAACATACCTATACAGCTTCATATTTCTAATTTTCCAGGAGCACAATATCAATGGAGACAATGTATTTTTTTTTAGTGCCAGGCTGTGAAAATGAAAACATTTTTTTTTCCAACAATCTGCAATTTTAGCTGAAAATGTTTAATTTATACAAGGAATCCAGGAAAAAGACAACCCCCAAAATTTGTTACGCAATTTCTTTTTTCCCAAATTTGACATTACCCTATATGTGGGTTTTAAAACGCGTTTGTACGTGCGGTGTATGGAAGGAGGGGCCCTATTTACTTTTTGGGAAACCCAATTTTGGGGGGGTTCCATTTTCATCTGCAAAGGCCCCCAAAAATACCGAACAGGTGACTATGCGAGCAATTATTATCGCAAATTTAAAAGGGAAGGTTTTTATGGTGATCGAAAATTTTTTGATCATGCATAATTAAGGCTAAAATCTGTGATCACTTTTAAAATCCGCCATTTTCGGCGCTTTCCTGTCTTTGGCGGCCGCAAAAAAGCTTTCGAAAAAGAGCAGGGGGAGATGTGGTGGCGTTTTTTGCTGGGATGTGTAAAGGTTGTGATGGCTGGAAAAATCCTGATCTGTTTTCATAGAACCCCTTCCGTTCAGCCCCCAGTGTCCTTTTCAGCTCTCATAGCATAGGGCGTGCCCTCTGCCTTTGGCCCCAAAAATTCAGCAAAAATTATTCTTTTTCTCACAGAGAAAACCTTATATTACTGTGATCCTTAAAATTTATTAGATTAGCATTGAAATTTTTAATATTAGCAAGAAAATTTTTAAAGTAGCTTTTAAAAGCTGTAAAGTCACGGGGGGAGCGGGGGGGGGGGGGCGGGGGGAACCAGAAAGCCTTAAAGAACACTGGGTAAATTCACCAAAACTTTGTGTAGACTTGCACGCAATATC
>JAODAL010046846.1:0-30515 GCA_025379985.1 Phyllomedusa bahiana
CCGTAAACGGGGTTACACTGAAAGGAACACCAACTTTTAGTTTAAAACAGGATCCACCATTCACAATAGACTGACACTTCCTGTTCTGCAAAGAGAATGTCTCCCAGTCTTTTCATTATCAGTACAAGCAGGGTTTACACTGAAGGTAACACCAACGTGTGTAGTTTTACACAGATCCACCTTTCACAGTAGACTGAATATCCGTTCTGTAGAGATACTTCTCCGCAGTCTCCTCATTATCAGACAAGCGGGGTTTACACTGAAAGGTAACAGCAACGTGTTTAGATTACACGGGAATCCACCTTTCACAATAGGCCTACACTTCCTGTTCTTAGAAGAGCTCTCCACAGTCTCTTCATTATCACACAAGCAGGATTACACTGAAATGTGACACCAATGTTACAGATAATACAGAATCCACAGGCACATAGGAGATGTCACAGCTCCCCCTCCCTGCACACTGACTTCTTCCCAGGTCACAGAGCATCCCCAAAAACGCTCTCCTATAGACGTCAAGGGGACTGCTCCTGTTCACAGGCTCCTATGTCCATGAAGCTGTTGTAAAGCATCTCCCTAAATCATTGGTCTCCAAAGCGCAGCTCTCCAGCTTTTGGGGAAACTGCAACTCCCCATCATGCATTAAATAAAAATCTACATCAGTGGCACGATGGGGAGTTGTAGTTTCCCAACAGCTGGAGATCCGCACTTTGCACAATCACTGCCCTATATGCTGTTAAAAGCACTCAGGCAAGATGACCGCCCCCATAATCCTATAAAGAGAACAGAAATTAAAAAAAAAAAAATCTACACTCAAAGATAGAAACGGCTAAAAGAAAGGAAAAGGGAAATCAGGATCTAGTTTTAATTAGTAAAAAATAAAAAAGCGACCGTTCCCTTTACGTTTTGCTTTGGGTGTGGCCCTTCCGAAGAAGCAGAGTCCTCAACAGGTTCCCAGCACCTGGTAGCTAAGGGGATGGGACCAAGCCGACGCATTTCACCAGTGGCCCCATAGAAGCCATGGGCGGCCTCTATGCTCTGCACACTGGGTGCTGAAATGAGAGATTTGCTGCAATTTTCAACCTCTTATTAAGGGGAAAAACCGGGATTTCGCTCCAGATAAACTGTCCAACCTCCCTGATTGAGAACAATGACTTTTCTGACCATGTAAACCCCGGTAATGAGACCGCAATGCTGATCCATTTTATCAATACAGCTCTGTGACTCTGTCCCAGTATACACAGCAAAACCACCAGGGAGCTGCAGCACCAGAAAAATGCTGCCATGTGTTTTCCATTGGCAGTCTAAAACTTTGTTTCCTACTTTTAAACTTCTGTAAATTTCTCTTTAAATTTCCTTCAAAGGCGTGAACAGACGCACTGAGTCCGTCCGCCCCGAGCACCATGTTGGTTACAGTCTCCCTCCGCTGCTATAATCAACAACACAGGGTAAAAGGCCTGTTGATCAGGATACCTTCTATGCAAACTTTTTTTTTTTTTTTTTCCCAATTTCTCTGTACACTTTGGCCTCCCAAACCTAGGGGCCCATGGGCTGCATAATTTCTGTGCCCTAAATAGCCCAAAAAAGGGGTGGAGCTGGAAAACCCCCATCCCAAAAACGTCTTTTTTTTGGGACTTTCCTGGGGGGTTTTTATCCCCCCACTCCCCCAAGCTGACTGGTCTACTTAAAGGGTTTTTTGCCACGAGACGTGGATCCCCAAAATGATATTTAATCACTGCAAATAATTTTATTAAAAAAAAAGGGGAAGCCTCTGGGAGCGCACCGACTAACCCCTTTAGTTTCCTACTGTTTACATTAGCTAAACGGGATGATCTGGCAATTCCGGGACCGCTTGCGTTGTTTGCACTTCTTATCTGGGGCAAACACAGGAACACTTTAAAAAGAGGGGAAAAAAAAACAGGCTAGGGGCACCACTAGCTTTTTCTGTGTCACAGCCCCGTTCGCTTATAAAAAATCCCGGGGTTGTAATGTATTATCGAGTAAACTGCGATGCTCCCTGCTCAGCCCTCCCCCCCCCGCTGTGAAGGCTGCCTGCTCGAAGCTTATCTTCTCTCCTGAGCAGATAAGAGGGAGAAAACAAAACCCGTAGAGCTTGTTCACAGTATAGTTATCCTGTGTGGTTTAGCCAAACAATGTTTATTCAACTACAGAGACTGAATATCAGGAGCGTGCATGGGAGGTGGAGCGATGACATCACAGAGGAGGTACTTGTTTTTTTTAAACACAGAAACAGTGAGGAAATCACTTCTTGGCAAAAACCCCTTTAAAGGAACTTTCCAAGATAAAATTCTGTAGTATCTAGTCTAAGACCTGAGGGGGGCGGTGCATGACACCCAATTTATAGTCATGCACCGCCCCTTCAGGCTTTACACTTGGAGTAACACAATGCATCACATTTACAGATCATTTATAGGAGTTTTTTTTAATTTTTTTTTTAATGTTCATGGCTCCCCTTAGTTTTAGAAAGATCTAATAGTGTAGCTTCTGGATAGAAAACCAGCGAAATGAGGGTAGCATGGAGCAACAGGAGGGGTGCGCGCAAAGGAGCGCTCCGGGGTGACTTTGGGCAATGAGTGCAGGTGGCTGCACTGACTATGCCTTCAGGTGTACAGGGCCTATCTGGTGCCATCCGCTATATGGAGACCATGTAATATAAATGGAATTTATGGATTTTAGTTATGGCTTCTCAGATGGTTATAGTGAATTTCTTTTTCTTTTCAGATGCAAGAATGAACAATCCGTCAGAAAACAGTAAATCAGCGGAGAGCGGAGATGGGAACGCAGGTAAGTGACCGACATACTGGCGGGTTCTGGTAGCGTTCCATAGGGGAAGAATCATTGTACCATATTGGGTAGAGTGCTTCAGAGGGAAGCGAACACTTTAAGGGCGAAAACCTAAACATCTACTGCAATAGGTAGCCACTACCTGCCTGCTGTTCCCAGCCCAGGTGTGAGTCATACAGGTTTAAAGGAATGTTTCACAGCCAGCTTCAGGCTCCCACTTCCTGTTCAGGCTGTGGGCGGTTTTACAGCACCAGGCTCCCGCTTCCTGTTCAGGCTGTGGGCGGTTTTACAGCACCAGGCTCCCGCTTCCTGTTCAGACTGTGGGCGGTTTTACAGCACCAGGCTCCCACTTCCTGTTCAGGCTATAGGCGGTTTTATAGCACCAGGCGCCCGCTTCCTGTTCAGGCTGTAGGCGGTTTTACAGCACCCAGGCTCCCACTTCCTGTTCAGGCTGTAGGCGGTTCTACAGGTTCAGGCTCCCGCTTCCTGTTCAGGCTGTGGCCGCTTCTACAGCACCACGCTCCCGCTTCCCGTTCCGGCTGTGGTCGGTTTTCCAGCACCAGGCTCCCGCTTCCTGTTCAGGCTGTGGCCGGTTTTACAGCACCAGGCTCCCGCTTCCGGTTCAGGCTGTGGGCGGTAATTCAGCACCCGGCTCACGCTACCGGGTCAGGCTGTGGGCGGTTGTACAGCACCCGGCTCCCGCTTCCTGTTCAGGCTGTAGGCGGTTTTACAGCACCAGGCTCCCGCTTCCTGTTCAGGCTGTGGGCGGTTTTACAGCACCGGGCTCCCGCTTCCTGTTCAGGCTGTGGGCGGGTTTACAGCACCAGGCTCCCTTCCTGTTCAGGCTGTGGGGGGTTTTACAGCACCAGGCCCCGCTTCCTGTTCAGCTGTGGGCTTTTTCGCACCGGCTCCCGCTTCCTTTTTCAGGGCTGGGGCGGTTTTACAGCACCAGCTCCCCCCCGGGTTTTCAGGCGTGGGGGGGTTTTTTACAGCACCACCCCCCCCTGTTCAGGCTGTGGCGGTTTTACAGCACCGGGCCCCCTTCCCTGTTCAGGCTGGGCCCTTTTTTTTTTACAGCCCCAAAGGCCCCCCTTTCCTGTTCAGGCTGTGGGCGTTTTTACAGCACGGGCCCCCCTTTCCTGTTCAGCTGTCCTTTTAAAGAAACCGGGCCCCCTTTCCCGGGTTCAGGCTGTGGGCTTTTTTTACAGCACCACTCCCGCTTCCTTTCGGGCCCTGTGGGGGGTTTTACACACCAGGCCCCGCTTCCTTTTTCACAGTGACTAACATTTCAGCTCTGCACTCCTAGCTGGGCCCCGTTAAGGGACATTGGTGATAGAGGGGTTTTAAAGCAGCAAAGGCACAAGCTCGAAGGTCATAATCTGGGGAAACTTATTACAAAAGCGGGTGGTAAGGACTTTAACACGAAAGGGGAAGCAAAATCAGACAGCAATGTATTTATAATAGTCCTTCTTTTGCCTAATCGGGGTGTAAAATTTCGGCCCTCCAGCTTTTTGGAAAACTACAATCCCACATGCTTTTTGTATAATCTAGAACAGGGGCATGAGGGGGATTTGAGTTTTCCCACAGCGGGAGGCCGCATTTTTACACCATGCCCACAGATCAAGAGGAAAGAGCCCCCCTTTAATTTCATTTTATGTAACAAATTTTTTTTATGCTCTCGGATTTTTTTTTTTTTTTTTTTTTTTTTTTTTTTTTTTGTTTTTTTCTTTTTACGGCTCTTTTTTTTTTTTTTTTTTTTTTGTTCCACATCTTATTTGGAGGCCTCCTCGCTTTCCTGCAGGCCTTCTCACAGACCCTCATTAAACCCTCTTGGGGAATCATCATAAATACAAGAAGGAAAAAGCCCTGAACAAATGTTTAAAAGGGGGGTTCCCTCACAGCAAGTCTACTGGAATGGGCCCAATTGCTGTAAAAAAAGCAATTTTCAAATCAGTAACAAAAAATTTCTTTACCTAAAACAGGCCCTTTGCAACTAAAACTTGCTTCTTCTCTCCCCTTTTTACCGACCCACCAGGGCATAGTTCCAAATTTGAAAATAAAAAAAAGGAGATACTAGTGGGCGGCGCCAACGCGGCTTGGCGAAAAATTTGGGATGGACACGCCCCTCTTGTCGGAGCCACGCCCCCTTTAAAAAACCACACCCCCACTCCACCAACTGCTTAACGGGTTTGGAAGAAAGCCAGGGAGATCCCTTATGCCCGTATACCCCCAAAAAGGGAGGCCCCTTACAGGGAGGGAGAGCCCCCCCCTTGGACCAAAAAAAATGCCCTCTCTGTACCAGGGAGAGCCCAAAATTTTTAGCCAGGTAATCCCCCTTTTTTTTGGGCCCTTTTGCCCCCTTTTTTTTTCCAGGAGTGCCCCCCTTTTTTGCCAGGTATGCCCCCATTGTTTTGCCAGGGAGTGCCCCCATGTTTTGCCATTCCCCCCTTGTTTCCAGGTAGTGCCCCCATTGTTTTGCCAGGTTGCCCCCTTTTTTTTTCCAGGTATGCCCCCTTTTTTTTGCCAGGTAGTGCCCCCATTGTTTCCGGGTAGTGCCCCTTTTTTTTGCCAGGTAGTGCCCCCATTGTTTCCAGGTAGTGCCCCCATTGTTTGACGGGTAGTGCCCCCTCTTTTGGGCCAGGTAGATTGCCCCCATTGCTTTCCAGGTAGTGCCCCCTCTGTTTCCAGGTAGTTTGCCCCCATTGTTTGCCGGGTAGATGCCCCCATTGTTTGCCGGGTTTAGTCCCCCATTGTTAGCCAGGAAAGTGCCCCCATTGTTAGCCAGTAGTGCCCCCATTTGTTAGCCAGGTAGTGCCCCCTCTGTTGCCAACAGTGCTCCCCAAAAAACTAATAAAAAAAAAATAATAAAATCACACTTACCTGACCAGGCTCCTGCAGTTCGGCCCGATCCTGGACATCTCCTCAGCATTGTCACAGGGAAGTAAAGTGCAGCCGCGGTCACTTCCCCTGTGAAGCTGACATGTGGAAACGGCGCACACGGCGCCGGACATACAGGGGAGGAGGCAGGAGGGGAGCGATCCCTTCTGCCTCCTCCCTGCTCAGCGAGGTTCCGGCGGGTGAAGCGGGCGCAGCGCCCGCCTCACCCGCCTGTGGGAACGGACCGGCGGCGCCAGAGTAGCGCACCAGCGCTACTCAGGCGCTGCGGTCATTTAAAGGACCCCTGCCGCCTGCTGGTGGCGGGAGGAATGCCAACTCCCCCGGGAGGGGCGGGGGGGGGACCCCAAATAGTGGCCCCCCCCCCCCCGCCAAAAAACGGGAGAGTTGGCATGTATGCACCAGGGTGGCCGGTAATGTAGCGTCACCTCATATTTTGGCCCCGGCCCTGCTGCTCCTTGCTTAAAAAAAATGGGCAGTAGAGGCAAGTTGGGCTGCGATGGCCTCGGTGCACTGCTTGCCTGTACATGTGCGTTTCTGATACTGCTATTTGAACAATTCACAGCACACAGTGGTGGACGGTAACCATGGAGACGAGAGCCAGTTGAAGGTGCAAAACAGGCCTGTATTAGGTAAAGCATACCTATTTTTTTTTTATAACCTGCATTTTGAAAATTGTTTACGTCACAGTAATTGGCCCTTCTAGCAGCACTTGCTGCCTTTTTTTTTTTTTTTTTTTTGCAGGCCTTTGGTGGTAATGGACTATTTCACCAGTTTGGTCTGTCTCCCCCCCATTGTACCCGCATAGTTTAAATATCACAACAAAGTACATAGAGACTACAAGACTCAGAATTGTAAGGATTTTCGTTGCATTTGCAGGCACACAAACAAACGGTCTGGACTTTCAGAAGCAACCAGTGCCTGTCGGGGCGGCCATTTCATCAGCCCAAGCACAGGCCTTCCTCGGACATCTCCATCAGGTGAGAGAGGCGCACGTGTGCCATAGCGGGTTCTCAAAATGCTGAAACCAATCTATGGGAGTGAAGCAGCCATTAAACTTCTAAAGTCTGCAGATGTTCTCGTTTAGTGTATTTGGATTATAGCTTTGTTATTATTTTCATACTTTTCACCTTGAGGCGGAAGCTATTAATGACCATGTATGTTCTTTGACTCCTTATTCCTTCTATACCCCCTGAAGCCTGACTCCCTAATCCTTAAAGGGGTTTTGCCAGGAAGTGAGTTCCTTACCTCTTATCTGCTCAGGAGAAAATATAAACAAAGCATGCTGAGTCATGAACTGCGGCAGGGGTGAGAGGGAGGAGGGGGTGAGCAGAGAGCGAGGAAGAGGGGAGAGTCTGCAATGTTTACTCAAATAATTATATTACAACCAGTGGATTCTCAGTACAGCAGACAGCCTCATACACTGCACTTTCTCCCCAGCCCCCTGCAAGCTCCTTCATGTTCCCTGTCATCAGATGATAAGTGCAAACAGGCAAGCTGGGCCAGATCAGCTCCGGTCAGTGTCCCGGTCGTGTCTAATGTAAACTTTCAGGTAACTAAGGGGGACTGAGCAATGCTGTAGCTGTCACAGGCTTCACTTTTTGTAATCGCATATATTTAGAAAAGTGATTAAATACCCATTTTGGTGGATCCCACGTCAACTTTACATCGTGGCAAAACCCCTTTAAATACATTACTCTGACCCATCTGACCTTATGGATGTTGATGTGTGAATAAGCAGAAAATAATAGGAGATAATAGAAAAATTATAAAACAAATGAGTGATTTGTGCAGAGTGTTCTGTGTATTCCTAGGAGATGCTGCTCTGCTGAGAGTCCAGTGTTTTACTGTATGACATAGTGGTGCTAAGTGCAGACTCTGGTAAGATACAGTACTGCATTGTGCAGAGAGTCCAGTGTATTCCTATGAAATACAGTGTTGCATTGTGCAGAGAGTCCAGTGTATTCCTATGAAATACAGTGTTGCATTGTGCGGAGAGTCCAGTGTATTCCTATGAAATAGTGTTGCATTGTGCGGAGAGTCCAGTGTATTCCTATGAAATACAGTGTTGCATTGTGCAGAGAGTCCAGTGTATTCCTATGAAATACAGTGTTGCATTGTGCGGAGAGTCCAGTGTATTCCTATGAAATACAGTGTTGCATTGTGCAGAGAGTCCAGTGTATTCATAGAAGATACAGGATTGTTTTGTTAAAAGTTTCAAGGGGGGGGGGATTTTTTTGAGATGCATGTGTGATAGGAAATCTATGTATTCCCGTAAGTTTCTGCCTGTGAAAATTTTAGGGGTTTTTCTGCACAGTGTAGTGGTGCTGGGTGCAGAGCCCAGTGTATTACTATAACATAGCAAAGGTATTCTTTTAAAAGGGACACGGGCCCCATCTGCACACGCCCGATACAGCAGTGGGAGAATGTAGGGGTCCCGTGTAAATAGTATGGGATTCAGCGTGTCAGTAATTGCGTTTAGGTATTACCACGTCCCAAAAAGCTTTTCCCGAAAGAAAGCTTCACAAAAGATTTACCTTGTCTCTTGTTCGCATTTGGTTTTTTCATTTTCCCTGTCGGTTCTTCGAAGCACAAGGTAGGAAAAAAGTTGCGTGAGGCCCAGATTTACAGGAGATATAATTCTCTCCTGGCTCCACTGCTTTACTCTGTCTGTGTGCAAAAAGTCTCCCGTATATTTTATAAAGAGAAGCAGCAGTGCTTAGGGCTCCGTCAAAAATTTCCCATGGCCCTGTAGCATTTCTGTATGCAGAGTCTCCGGTGTTTTTTATTAAAATGTAGCCCGTTTTTGTGGATCCATCATACTGTATTCCTGTGGATTTTAGCAGTGCTGTGTGCAGAGTCTCCCGTGCATTTTTAAAAGGAAAATTTCTTTCAAAATGAGGGGCCTTTTTTTAATGGGGGATTTTTAGGGGGGCAATGTGTGCGAGTTTTCAAGTATTCCTATAGGATTTCAGCAGTGTTTATTTCCAAAACAATTCCCGTGGGGTTTTAAGGGAGTTTTCTGTGTGCTTTTCCCGGTATTTCCCAAGGAAAGATTTTCCCCAGTGCTGGGAAAGGCCATCGTTTTTCCTGTGGGATATATCAGTGCTGTGTGCAGAGTCTCCAGTGTATTCCTATAGGATGCCGCAGTGCTTAAGGTCCATCATATTCCTGTGGGATATATCAGTGCTGTGTGCAGAGTCTTCAGTGTATTCCTGTAGGATGCAGCAGTGCTGAAGGTCCATCGTATTCCTGTGGGATATAGCAGTGCAGTGTGCAGAGTCTCCAGTGCATTCCTAAGAGATGCTACAATGCTGAGGGTCCATCATATTCATGTGGGATGTAGCAGCACTGTGTGCAGAGTTTTCACTGTATTCCTATAGGATGCAGCAGTGCTCAGTATCCACCACAATCCTGTGGGTTTTAGCAGTGCTGTGTGCATTGTTTCCAGTGTATTCCTAAGAGATGCCACAGTGCTGAAGGTCCATCGTATTCCTGTGGGATGTAGCAGTGCTGTGTGCAGAGTCTCCAGTGTATTCCTAAAGGATGCAGCAGTGCTGAGAGGTCACCATATTCCTGTGGGATATAGCAGTGCTGTGTGCAGAGTCTCCAGTGTATTCCTATAGGATGCCGCAGTGCTGAGTGTCCACTATATTCCTGTGGGATATAGCAGTGCTGTGTGCAGAGTCTCCAGTGTATTTCTATAGGATGCAGCAGTGCTGAGTGTCCACCATATTCCTGTGGGTTTTAGCAGTGCTGTGTGCAGAATCTCCAGTGTATTCCTATAGGATGCCGCAGTGCTGTGTGTCCACCATATTCCTGTGGGTTTTAGCAGTGCTGTGTGCAGAGTCTCCAGTGTATTCCTATAGGATGCCGCAGTGCTGAGAGTCCACCATATTCCTGTGGGTTTTAGTAGTGCTGTGTGCAGAGTCTCCAGTGTATTCCTATAGGATGCAGCAGTGCTGAGTGTCCTCCATATTCCTGTGGGTTTTAGTAGTGCTGTGTGCAGAGTCTCCAGTGTATTCCTATAGGATGCAGCAGTGCTGAGTGTCCTCCATATTCCTGTGGGTTTTAGCAGTGCTGTGTGCAGTCTCTCCAGTGTATTCCTATAGGATGCCGCAGTGCTGAAGGTCCACCATATTCCTGTGGGATATAGCAGTGCTGTGTGCAGAGTCTCCAGTGTATTCCTATAGGATGCAGCAGTGCTGAAGGTCCATTGTATTCCTGTGGGATATAGCAGTGCTGTGTGCAGTCTCCAGTGTATTCCTATAGGATGCCGCAGTGCTGTGTGTCCACCATATTCCTGTGGGATATATCAGTGCTGTGTGCTGAGTCTCCAGTGTATTCCTATAGGATGCCGCAGTGCTGAGTGTCCACTATATTCCTGTGGGATATAGCAGTGCTGTGTGCAGAGTCTCCAGTGCATTCCTAAGAGATGCTACAATGCTGAGGGTCCATCATATTCATGTGGGATGTAGCAGCACTGTGTGCAGAGTCTCCAGTGTATTCCTATAGGATGCCGCAGTGCTGAAGGTCCACCATATTCCTGTGGGATATAGCAGTGCTGTGTGCAGAGTCTCCAGTGTATTCCTATAGGATGCAGCAGTGCTGAAGGTCCATTGTATTCCTGTGGGATATAGCAGTGCTGTGTGCAGTCTCCAGTGTATTCCTATAGGATGCCGCAGTGCTGAGTGTTCCATCCATTTCCGGCCGTGGGGAATTTAGCAGTGCTGTGTGCAGAGTCTCCAGTGTATTCCTATGAGCTGCGGCAATGCTGCATTTGGCATCCAGACTTGTAACTCTGCATCTAATTATTGTGATAACTCTTTGGCTTTATCCCTGTCCTCCTGGTCCTGTCACCTCTTGGAGAGGACATAAATGATCTCCATCTACGGGAGGCACCGCTTGGTGGGGAGGGCAGAGGAAAGCCATATGTGGACTGCTCACCGATAAACCTGGCACTGCTGCCCTAGTCTAAGGGTTTGATGTAGCTAGGATGAAACATCTCCCACAACTAGGATGTCGCTGGAGGGTTAGCAGGTGCGGATTGTGTGGTCATTGATATCGGAGGAGCAGAGCTGTGTTGTAAATCATAGCTCCACCGAAAATAATGCCTTTTCCTTCTTCAGAGTCCATGGTCTGTTCTGTAGCTGCAATAACTATATGTTTAATAATATATAAAATTTATATTATATATATATATATATTATATATATTACACTATTTAATAATATTTTTCTATATATTAATATACTATTTTAATATATAATAATATTATATATATAATATATAATAAATAATATATTATATATTATATAATAATAATATACTATATTTATTGTAATATTATATATATATATTTTATTTATTTTTATATTTATATATATATATATTTATATATATATATATATATATATGTTTAATAATAACTATAGGTTTCTAACTATATGTTTTGGGCCAGAAGTGACGACTCGGGGGGTGCGGAGTTGTCCTCTCCCACCCTTTTTGCTACAGGTTTTGGCCAACTTATTCCTCCTGCACATGATGCATCATAAAAATACAAGAATAAGAGATTTTTACATCCACACTTGATAATTTTCAGTCTTGGTCATACTTGACATCTTGAAAGGGGTAATGTTCCTCATTAGGGGGAGACATCATGTAGGTGTGTGGAGACTTATACACCATTAGTCTCCCCTTAGAATTTTAAATATATTCTAAAAGGCTCATGGGAAATGAGCTAGGAATCTGCAGCGCCACCTGTTCGATGTAACGTTCCTCAGTTCACATCCGACTCGCTGAGTCTTGCAATGTGAATGGGATGAGAGCCAACTAGATATTCATCTGAAGGCAGTTGTTTAGGGTTGTTTGCCCCTCATCAGTTCAGAGTAGAATATGCACTGCAAAAAGGCAGAGCTCATTTCCCATGAGCCTTTGAGAACATATTTAAAGGGGTTTTGCCATGATTGGGGAACACCGGTCGCCCACTCGCTAGCGCCGGCTGGTGAAGCTGGCGCACTTGGCAGTCAGTTCCATTTCTATTCTATGGATTTCCGATACAGAGTGGCGAGCGGGGCGTTTGGCTCTGCTCAGAACTTTCATAGAGGCAGAATGGAGAGTCGTGCGGCTATCGCGGCGACTTCCAGTCTGAACGGAGCCGGTTTGGGAGGCACGTGTCCCGGATAGACCCACTTTCAGACATTCGGTGAATTTCTTACGATACGCCATCATTATCTATGGTGGTAAAACCCCTTTAACCAGTGGAGCAACCAATGGTGTATAAGTCTCCACACACCTACATGGCGCCTCTCCCTAATGAGGAACATTACTTCTTTAACGTTACCCCCAGAGCCTCTCACCTAATCAGTCATTATTGTACTCTGCACCCCAAAACAGCTGTCTGCAGATGAATATCTGGTTAGCTGTAATCCCATTCACATTGGAAGGCTCAGTGAGTCGATGAGCGAGATCCAATATGACTCGCTCATTTCCCACGAGCCCTTAAGAATTTGTCAGCATCGTGGAGTCACTTGAGGGTGATGGCTGGGGTTCTGCTTTAAATTATGAAGGTTGTGTCTGTTCTTCAGTCTTCTGGGGAGCTGCTAAAACTACAACCTGGTAGAAACTAGAGGACTGTCTGCAAACTGGCCTGAGTGGTGCACCCGGCTGAGCAGCGTAATCGCTGAGGCGGTTACCTGAATTAGTGCCCGGCCGGGGGGCGCTCTTCAGTCTGCAGGTGGGGACCTCGCTCTACTATTTGTTGAGGTTGCCAGATAAATGCTTCTTTAAAAGCATTTCCAACCACACTCGCCCGGCAGGGACACTCGACTTTAGAGAGCTTTCTGAGATGTTTGCACCAGGAGGAACCGTTTAGTCATTTGCACCATGCACATAGGTTGTTTTTTTTTTTCCTTCCTCTCAAGACTGCAGAGATGTTCAGAGCCTCAGTCAGTGAGCACTGAACCGCATCCCAAGGACAAGTCAAAAATCTCATGTGGGTGCTGTGATCCCTACTGTGAAATAGTCTCCAAAAAAATGGGAATCTCGCAAGAGAACAAAGAGTGACTTTTTTAATGACTAGTTGGTACTTTTTTGCCATGGCAAACTTAAAAACCTCTATCCGTTTCTCAATCTATTAATGCACTAAAAGTACTTTTATTATATCTAACTCTTTACCTCTTTACACACTTTTTAAAAACTGATTTCAACTCTCATTACCTTTCTAATTGGTGAAGGAATAACTCCTTTTTCTATTATCAAGGTCTGCGTGGAAACCACCTATTTAAAGGGGAACCTTATATATTCAGTAATTTACTGACTCTAATATGGATCCAAACATCCCACTTGGGCAGTCATCCCTATCGATGGACATAAAACATTATAAGGTTTCCTTGTGAGACCCTTTGCAGCACGGGTGGAACTTGTAGAAGAGGTGAAAATCACAAATTAAAAATGTCATGCCCTTGCTAAGAGAAAAGGAGTTATTCCTTCACAATTAGAAAGGGACAAATTGAGAGGTTAGAAAATCAGGATTTTAATAAGTGTTGTATCGAGGTTAAGTGTTGTCATAATAAAGTTAAGTTTTAGTGCTTTATAGATTGGGAACTGATCGAGTTTAAGTTTGCCCATGGCAAAATAGTAAATATAGTGATCCCTACTGGTCACGAAGGGGCTGAAGGACTTGTCCTAGATCTGTGGCCCAAACCTTTGAACTCTCCCGACTATAATGACACCAGACTGCATTGGATTTTCTTCTTCACTTCCAAAAAGGGACAAGGTGCACTGACCAGCCCCACTGGGCCCTCACTCTAATAACAGATCTGGAATCACAGGGCTCAGCTCCCCCATCAGTGAGAACTTCTAAAGTACTGGAAGTGTTTCATGGTCAGGGCTGACTATATTTGCACGAGTGTATATTTAAAGGGGTGTTCCTACCATGCACTTTGGTGGCATGTTGATAGGAAATGCCATCAAAGTTTGATGGGTTTGAGTCCCACTTCTGGGTCTCACTTCTTATTTCGATAACAGGCCCCCAAAAGTCTTGGTTTAGAATGGAGAGCCATTCATGCATGAACTAAGCAGACTCATATATACTTGTGGGAGGAACAATTTAATAGAACTTGTAATGTACTCATTCAAATTTCTGCTAATTTTTGGTTAAGGAGTCCAGTGGGCGGTCTGATCAGTGATTGACAGCCTTCCATGTATGAATCATTTATATGCTGGTGACAGGTTCCCTTTAAAAAAAAACATTACTTTCAAAAATAACTCCGGGGGGGTTAAAGGTTCTCCCTAAGGAGAGCACCATAAAGGTGTACAGAGACTTATAGGTGCATGGGAAATCAAATACATAACTAAGCTCTAAAGAAGAGAGCTGGGTCTCTGGTGCCACGTTTTGGAAGTACCATCCCTTCAACCACATCAGACCTATGAAAGAGCCTTGGATTTCCTAAGAGAGTATTGCATGGCCTAATACACATTTATATGGGTCTCTGGTGCCACCTAATGTAGGTAGCATCCCTTCAGCCACATCAGACCCATGAAAGATCCTTGGATTTCCCAAGGGAGTATTGAATAGCCTAATACACATTTATATGGGTCTCTGGTGCCACCTAATGTAGGTAGCATCTCTTCAGTCACATCAGACCCATGACAGAGCCTTGGATTTCCTAGTGGTATTGCTTGGGCCTAATTAACATTTTTTATGTGTCTTCGGTGCCACTTAAATGGAAAAATTTTTTTTTTAAAAAGCATCCATTCAGCCTCATCAGACCCATTGATAAGAGCCTTGGGATTTCCCATGGTGTATTTGAATAGCCTAGTACCAGTTATCGTTGCTTTTTTAGAGAAAGTTTGCTCCTCATCAGTGCAGGTTCTGGCTGACTTGATAAGATGCCTTTAAAGTAGCTCTACAGAGGTGAGGTTTCTTCTTGTGGAGAGCATCTTAAAAGTGTTGGGGGCTTTTAGAAACCATGCAATGCTTCCTGGGAAATCAAAGTTTGGTTTAAGGGTCGTGGCTGAAGAGTCGCCACTTCCAATTGGTGGCACCAGAGAACTTGTTCTCTTCTCTAGAGATTAATTGCATATTTGAATTCCCAGAGAGCACGCCATGTCCTAGAAGTCTCTCTACACGTTTATGATGATCTGCTCGAAGAGAAAATGTACTCTATTATTTTTGGAAGCAATGATGCTTAAAGTTGGTCCTTAAGGGGAACACCATAGAGGTGTTGGGAGATTTATAGACCTTGGAAAGTTCCTGAGAAATCTGGTATGCAAATAATATATAGAGAGCTAAACCTCTGATGCAACCTAATGGAAGTAGCGTCCCTTTCAGACACATCTGACTCTTAATAGAGCCTTAGATTTCCCAGGGAGCTGTGTATGGCTTTAGGGTGCTCTCCTTAAAGAGGTTTTCTCACTACAACGATCATATCTGTAATTATGGGGACAGTAAAAATAAGCACTTTTGCAATTGGTTTGCATTACCTAAATATTTTAGTATAGCAGATATGAGATAATCTGTGTGTGTCTAGAGCCATTTCTGCAGCAAAGGAACAGGCCACGCTCCCTGCGCTCTGATTGGTTGCCTGCACACTGTGCTTACTCCCCTCTGAGCTGTGTAAAATGAAAGTGAAACTGCTTTCTGTGTTGGGTGCCGGCTGTGTAATAAAAGCTGTCTGAACTCTTCTATGCGCCTCTCCTAGCTCTATGTGAAGGATCTGGGCAATTACCGAGTCTCTAGCTGCTAGATTCACTCTCCACACCCATATAACACAGTCTTACAGTCTGCTCCCTCTTTACCTCCTGCCTGATAAGAGGGGAGCGCAGTTTGCCTTCCTCTCATTTGTTTCATTATTTCAGGCTGTATGTTTAAGGGCCCGTTTACACGGCAATGGACACATACCGGCCGGTTTATCTGACCGGTATTTGTCCGGTTTGTGTGCAGTCCCCACAGCCGCGGGGTGGGGAGGGGCGGGGGGTGTTCTCCCTTCCAGTGTCGCCATGCACATATTCTGTCCGAAAACCGGACCGAAGAATGAGCATGCACAATGTTTCGGACGGGCGGCGTTGTGCTCGTTTGCGGATGGTTATTCAGACGGTCTGCAAAACCGAAAACCGTCTGAAAAACCGTACGCAAACCGGCCGGGGGATATGCCCAACTTTTTTTCAGCACTGCAGGGTTCGTTTAAAGGGAGCTTGTGGAGCCTGGGGGGGAGGTAAAAGTCTCCAGGTTAAAACTGACCATTGCAGGGTTTGCAGAGATACTCCCCCTCCATGTCACAAGAATGTAAGTCCCCAGTTTTCAGTGAGGAAAGACCGCTTCCCTTTGGGAGGAGGACCCACCCGGGATTTGAGTGTAAATATAGAAAGTGAAGTTATGAAAAGGGTGTGTGAAGAAAACCCCTTTAACGGAAATTTTCCTTTAGTATCTTAAAATGCCTCTCAAAAACCCCCCTTTGCTTGGGGGGCAAAAAAATAAAAACAGCTTCTGTAGGAACTTGTGGGTTAAGGGGTTTTTTGCCAAAAATAAAATTGAGGTTGGAAATTTTAAAATTTTAAAAATAAAAAACATTTTCGTTTCATTTTTTAAAATATTTGGGGCCGTTTTTGTTTTAGCTGCTCCTTTAGGATCCATTCTTTAAAGTCGTCTCCAGGGGTACGGGCCAGGGCTGAGAGCTCCTCGTCCTGGTCGCCCATGCTCAGCATCACCCTTTCCCCTAGGCAGTTTCTGGTGTTCAAACCCCGGTGTGTATTCTACTCTTCCTTTGGTAGTTAGTAATAGTCAAAAAGGCAAATAAATAAAAAAAAAAAAAAAAAAAAAAAAAAAAAAAAAACCTCAATGTGGTTTGTGCATTGATAGAGAGGAAAAAAACACAGGGTCGGTACCTGTAGGGATTTGAACCTAGGACCCTTGTGCTATAAAGCAAAAATGTTACCTCTGAGCTACATTGTAGCTACTTACAATTCTCTACATAAACAGACCTTTCTTTCACTAGAGAGAGGAAAGGCAGGGTGATGTCATCCTGCTGGGTCACATGATATCTGAACACACAGAGCTGAAGAGCTGGATGTAGGAGGTATGAAATGAGATTGTGGCAAAACCCCTTTAAACCCCCAGACTTGTTTCGAGGCTCTTTAATGGGCCGGAGGTGGCTGGAGGGATACTACCATTTGGTGACACCAGCGAACTAGCTCTCTTCCTTACAGCGGATTTGCATATACTACAAATAATGATTGAATCATACAGTTGTGCCCCCAAAAAGCGCCACTTTTGTCAAAAGGCTGTATCTGGTATTGCAAGTAGATAGAATTTAGCTGCAAAATCAAATGTGGGCTATGGTGTGTGTATGTGTGTATGTGTATGTATATGTGTATATGTGTGTGTATATATATATATATTATTTTTTATTAATTTTTGGATATGTGTTTAGTCAAATATTGGTATCCAACCAGCTTTGAGTTTAACCTGATGCGATGCAGGCGCTGACTGAATTCACCCGCTGTGTTTGCGCTGTATTCTAGGTCCAGCTCGCTGGCACGAGTTTACAGGCCGCTGCACAGTCCTTAAAAGACAGGTAAAAGGTAAAACTCTCGCCAACGTCCCGGTTGTCTGTAGTGAAACTTGGTGCGAAAACCCTTGCCGCTGCGGACGCATGCAGGTATCCCGTATTAAGGTACCGGCCCCCGTGGTCACTTGGTGGGGGGGTCTGTAACCAGGGGTATGGTTAAGCACCGGTGGATTGCTGCATTCAGGGGTTTTTCCCGAATTAGATGCTTGATTATTTTTCTTGGCTGTCGGTGTGCATGCGATTGGACAGCTGAACTGGTACCTTGTCTGGGGTAAATGTGCTTAAGGGGGGTGATCCCATCATGCACTTTGATGCCATATCGATAGGATATGCCTTAATAGTGTAATAGGAGCGGGTCCCACCTCTGGAACTTCTCACCTAGCACCTATCTCGGGACAGGGCCCTGAAAGTTTCGGCTCAGATGGGATCGGGGCCGCTTGCACCAAACCCTCTTTCGTTTTTGGGAGTTCCGGGGACGCCCAACATTCCCCTCCCCCTGTATGGGGAATCCATAGAACAGATGGGGAAACAGGCTCCCTGTGCTGGGAACTCCCCCTAGAAAGAATGGAGAGAACACAGCGCCCCCTGCATGAGAAAACCCCATAGAACAGAATGGGGAAACGCACTCCCCTGATGGGAACTCCCATAGAACATAATGGAGAGAAACACAGCGCTCCCTTTCACTGAGAATCCAAGAACAGAAAAAGGGGGGAAAAACACGCCCCCTGTAGGGAACACATAGAACAGAATGGAGAACACGTGTCCCTGTACTGGGAACTCCCATGAACGAATGGGGGAAAACAGTGCTCCCGTACTGGGACTCCCCATAGAACATAATGGAGGAAAACAGCGCTCCCCTGCACTGAGGGAAACCCCCCTTGAACAGAATGGAGAAACTGCTCCCCAGTATGGGAACTCCCTAAAACAGAAAAGGGAACAGCGCTCCCCCGTACTGGGAAATCTCATAGAACGAATGGAGAGAACACAGCACCCCCTGTATGGGAAATCCCTAGAAAATAATGGAGAGAACACGCGCCCCCTGCACTGAGAACCCCATAAACAGAATGGAGAACACTGCCCCCGTACTGGGAACTCCCCAAAACAAATGGAGAACACAGCCTCCCCCTACTGGGAACTCTCATAGAAAAGAATGGAGAGAAACAGCACTCCCCTGTACTGGGAACCCCATAGAACATAATGGGAGAACACAGCGCTCCCCTGCACGAGAACTCCCCTGAAAGAATGGGAACACAGCCCTCCCCTGATGGGAACTCCCATAGAACATAATGGGAGAACACAGCTCCCTTGCACTGAGAACTCCCATAGAACAAACGGGGAACACTGTCCCCTGTTTGGGAACTCCCATAGAACGAAAGGAGAACACAGCGCCCCCTGTACTGGGAACTCCTGAACAGAATGGAGAAACAGTGCTCCCTGTATGGGGTCCCCAAACCTAATGGAGAGAACACAGCCTCCTTGCACTGGAACTCCATAAAAGAACGGAGAACATGCTCCCCCGTACTGGGGAACTCCCATAGAAAAAGAACGGGGAAAAAACCGCTCCCCTGTACTGGGGAATCCCATAGAACAGAACGGAGAACACTGCTCCCCCCGTACTGGGAAATCCCCTAGAACAGAATGGAGAACACGCGCCCCCGTACTGGGAACCCACTAGAACAGAAAGGAGAACACAGTCCCTTACTGGGGGCTCCCCTAGAACAGAATGGAGAACACTGCCCCCCGTACTGGAACTCCCCTAGAACAGAATGGAGAACACAGCGCCCCCCTGTACTGGGAAATCACTAGAACAAATGGAAAACACAGTGTCCCCGTACTGGGAAAATCCCATAGAACGAATGGGGAAAACCCCGCGCTCCCCTGTACTGGGAACTCCCATGAACATAATGGAGGGGCACAGTGCCCCGTATGGGAACTCCCTAGAATAAATGGAACCCAGCTCTCCCCCGTACTGGGGAAATCCCCTAGAAAAAAATGGGAAACCCGCGTCCCCCCGTACTGGAATCCCATAGAACAGAATGGAGAACACAGCGCTCCCCGTACTGGGAACTCCCCCAGAACAGAAAGGAGAGAACACACGCTCCCCTGACTGGGGGAAATCCCCCTAGAACAGAAAGGGAGAACACGTCCCCTGTATGGGAAAAAAACCCAAGAAAAAATGGAAACCAGCGCTCCCCCCTTTTGGGGGAAATCCCATGAACAGAATGGAGAAAACAGCGTCCCCCGTCGGGAACTCCCATAGAACAGAATGGAGAACACAGCGCTCCCCTGTACTGGGGAAACCCCATAGAACAGAATGGAAACACAGCCCCCCCTTAATGGGAAACCCCCTAGAAAAAGAATGGAGAAAACAGCGCCCCCTGTACTGGGGAACTCCCCTAAATAGAATGAGAAACACAGCACTCCCCTTTCGGGAACTCCCAAGAATAGAATGGAGAACACAGCTCTCCCCGTACTGGGAACTCCCCTGAATAGAAGGAGAACCCAAAACACTCCCTGTAATGGGAACTCCCTAGAAAGAATGGGAAAGAACACAGCGCCCCCTGTACTGGGAACTCCCACAAAGGGGAATGGAGAACACAGCGCCCCCTGTACTGGGGAACTCCCATAGAACAAATGGAGAGAACACAGCGTCCCCTGTATGGGAACTCCCATAGAAAGAATGGAGAGAAAACCCGGCTCCCCTGTACTGGGAACCCTAAAAAGAATGGAGGAACACAGCGCTCCCCCGTATGGGAACTCCCATAGAACAGAAAGGAAGAACACACGCTCCCCTGATGGGAATCCCACAGAAAGAATGGAGAACACAGGCCCCCTGTACGGGAACTCCCCCAAAAACAAATGGAGGAACACGCGCCCCCCGTACTGGGGGAAATCCATGAACGAAAGGAGAGAACCAGGCTCCCCGTAATGGGAATCCCCATAGAACAGAATGGAGAGAACACAGCGCTCCCCTGTATGGGAACTCCATAGAAAAAGAAGGAGCACAGCGCTCCCCCGTACTGGGAACTCCCCAAAAAGAATGGAGACACAGCGCTCCCCGTACGGGAATCCCCTAAAAGAATGGAGAACACGCGCTCCCCCGTATGGGAAATCCCCTAGAACAGAATGGGGAAAAAACAGCGCTCCCCTGTATGGGGAAATCCCCAAAAAAGAATGGAGAAACACAGCGCTCCCCTGTACGGGAACTCCCCCTAGAACAGAATGGAGAAAAACGTCCCCGTACTGGGAACTCCCATAGAAAAATAATGGGGGAGAAAACGTGCTCCCCTGTTGGGGAAACCCCCTAAATAGAATGGAGAACAAGGCCCCCCCCGGTAGGGAAAAATCCCATAGAACAGAATGGAGAACCAAAACGCCCCTGTAAGGGAACCCATAGAACAAAAAGGAGAGAACACAGCGCTCCCTGTATGGGAACTCCCTAAACGAATGGAAGAAAAAACGCTCCCCTGTACTGGGGCCCCTAGAAAAGAATGGAGAAACAGCGCCCCCCTGTACTGGGAACTCCCCCTAGAACAAATGGAGAACACAGCGCTCCCCTTACTGGGAACTCCCATAGAACAGAAGGGGAAAAACGCGCTCCCCCACTGGGGAAATCCGATAGAACAGAATGGAGAACACGCGCCCCCCTGTTGGGAAAATCCCCTGAAAAGAATGGAGAACACAGGCTCCCCTGTACTGGGAACCCCCAAAGAATAGAAGGGAACAGCACTCCCCCGTAATGGGAATCCCATGAATAGAAAAGGAGAACACAGCTCTCCCCTGTACTGGGAATCCCCTAAATAGAAGGGGAACAAGCACTCCCCCCGTACTGGGAATCCCCTAGCCCCGAATGGAGAGAACACACGCTCCCCTTTTATGGGAACCCCACAGGGGAATGGAGAACACAGCGCTCCCCCGTACTGGGAATCCCCTAGAAAAGAATGGAGAACACAGCGCTCCCGTACTGGAAACCCCCTAGAACAGAATGGGGAGAACACAGCGCTCCCCCTTTTACTGGGAACTCCCCTAGAACAGAATGGAGGAAAAACAGGTCCCTGTACGGAACTCCCATAGAACAGAATGGGAACACACGCTCCCCTTATGGGAACTCCCATAGAAAAGAAAGGAGAACACAGCGCTCCCCTGTATGGGAACTCCCATAGAACAGAATGGAGAACACAGCGCTCCCCTGTACGGGAAACCCCATAGAACAGAAAAGGGAACACGCGCCCCCCCTGTACGGGAACTCCCAAAAACAGAAAAGGAAACACAGGCTCCCCCTGTCTGGGAACTCCCATAGAAATAGAAAGGAGAAACAGCCTCCCCTTATGGGGAAATCCCATAGTAAATGGAGGGAAAAATCCCCCCTGTACTGGAACTCCCCTAGAAAAGAATGGAGAACACGCCCCTCCCTGTACTGGGAACTCCCATAGAAAAGAAAGGAGGAAACGCGCTCCTGTATGGGAACTCCCACAAGGAGAATGGAGAAACCGCGCTCCCCGTACTGGGAAACCCCCTAGGGTAACGGAGGAAACCACAGGTCCCCCTTTCTGGGAAACCCCCTAGAAAACAGAATGGAGAGAACACAGGCTCCCCCGTATGGGAAAACCCAAGAACAGAATGGGGGGAAACACAGCGTCCCCTGTATGGGAACTCCCCTAGAAAAGAATGGAGAGAAACACAGCGCTCCCCCCGTATGGGGAAATCCCATAAACAGAAGGAGAACACGCGTCCCCCGTATGGGGAAATCCATAGAACAGAATGGAGAAACAGGCTCCCCCGTACTGGGAACTCCCCTAGAAAGAAATGGAAACACAGCGTCCCCCGTCTGGGAACTCCCATAGAACAGAATGGGAACACAGCCCCCTGTACTGGGAAACCCATGAACAGAAGGGAAGAAAACAGCGCCCCTGTATGGGAAATCCCATGAAAAATGGAGAAAAACACCCCCCCTGTACGGGAACTCCATAGAAGAATGGGGGAACACACTCTCCCCCTACGGGAACTCCCTAGAATAGAATGGAAAAACACGCATCCCTGTACTGGGGAAACCCCATGAACAGAATGGGGAGAAAAACAGCGCTCCCTGTAGGGAAAAACCCACAGGGAGAATGGAGAACACAGCGTCCCCCCGTCTGGGGAATCCCAAAAAGGGGAACGGGAGAAAAAAGCGCTCCCCGTTGGAACTCCCAAAGAAAGAATGGAAACACAGCGCTCCCCCTTTCGGGGAAACCCCCCCTAGAACAGAAATGGGAGAACACAGCGCTCCCCTTTTATGGGAACCCCCTAGAACGAAAGGAGAAACCAAAATGCTCCCCCGTACTGGGAACTCCCATATAGAGGAGAATGGAGCATCGTGTGCAAGCGTAACCGGATCTCCATTCTGTGCCAATGCTTTTGGGGGTCTGTTCTCCAGATGTGCCAGCCGAACCTCTGCAAATTATCAGCATTTGGCATTGCCTATGGATATGCCATCAGCGTGCATGGTGGGAACACCCCTTTAAGTTTGGCTTTGGGCAATTTAATTTCGCCTGAAAGAGGTGAAGCGCGTGCTCTCTATCCCTGTGCCTGGGTTTTCCATTGCCCTTACTCTGCTGCCTACATAGTAGCCTATATACCACATAGTGGCTCCGGGAAGAGGGTGGGTGGTTGGATCGATCACCGATCTACTGGCAAACGGATGGTTACGAAATTGCCCTAAGGGGTCATGACAAGGTTGTGGAAGAGAAATCGAACAGATTCTCCTGTCCTGGGGCCCATTTTTATATAGGACGCCCTCTCTTACCTACACCACATAAATCTAAGTGCGTTTCACAGTAGTTTGAGCCAAACTGATGTCTCCCTATTTTTGCTCCCTATTGTGTAAATTAGCTCTTCTCCAGAGGGATGGAAACTGACCCTCTAGTGCCCCCTATGGGTAGTTACCCTCCAACTCAATTTCTGATGCGTATGTAAGTTTTGTCCAGTTCATCAAAATTATGGTTAACTGGATGGGAGGGGAGGGAAGTAGTTATGCTCGCCTTCCGGCCCCCAGTGCTGCTGCTCTGATGCTTCCCGGGATAACTGGATGGGAGGGGTAGTTATGCTCACCTTCCGGCACCCAGTGCTGCTGCTCTGATGCTTCCCGGGATAACTGGATGGGAGGGGTAGCTATGCTCACCTTCCAGTCCCCCAGTGCTGCTCTGATGCTTCCCGGGATAACTAGATGGGAGGGATAGTTATACTCACCTTCCGGCCCCTCCAGTGCTGCTGCTCCGATGCTTCCTGGGATAACTGGATGAGGGTGTAGATTGTCCCCGGTGTTAGTTATTGCTAACTCCTTCCAGTCCCCCATGGCTGCTGCTCTGATGCTTCCTGGGATAACTAGATGGGAGGGGTAGTTATACTCGCCTTCCGGTCCCCCAGTGCTGCTGTTCTGATACTTCCCGGGATAACTAGATGGGAGGGGTAGTTATACTCGCCTTCCAGTCCCCCAGTGCTGCTGCTCTGATGCTTCCCGGGATAACTAGATGAGAGGGGTAGTTATACTCACCTTCCAGTCCCCCAGTGCTGCTCTGATGCTTCCCGGGATAACTAGATGGGAGGGGTAGTTATGCTCACCTTCCGCTCCCCCAGAGCTGCTGCTCTGATGCATCCCGGGATAACTGGATGGGAGGGGTAGTTATACTCACCTTCCAGTCCTCCAGTGCTGCTCTGATGCTTCCCGGGATAACTGGATGAGAGGGGGTAGTTATACTCGCCTTCCAGTCCCCAGTGCTGCTCTGATACTTCCCGGGATGACTGGATGGGAGGGGTAGTTATACTCACCTTCCAGTCCCCCAGTGCTGCTGCTCTGATGCTTCCCGGGATAACTAGATGGGAGGGGTAGCTATGCTCACCTTCCGGTCCCTCAGTGCTGCTCTGATGCTTCCCAGGATAACTAGATGGGAGGGGTAGTTATACTCACCTTCCGGCCCCCAGTGCTGCTGCCCTGATGCTTCCCGGGATAACTAGATGGGAGAGGTAGCTATGCTCACCTTCCAGTCCCCCAGTGCTGCTGCTCTGATGCTTCCTGGGATAAATAGATGGGAGGGGTAGCTATGCTCACCTTCCGGTCCCCCAGTGCTGCTCTGATGCTTCCCGGGATAACTAGATGGGAGGGGTAGTTATGCTCACCTTCCGCTCCCCCAGTGCTGCTGCTCTGATGCTTCCCGGGATAACTGGATGGGAGGGGTAGTTATACTCACCTTCCAGTCCTCCAGTGCTGCTCTGATGCTTCCGGGATAACTGGATGAGAGGGGGTAGTTATACTCACCTTCCAGTCCCCCAGTGCTGCTCTGATGCTTCCAGGGATAACTGGATGAGAGGGGTAGTTATACTTACCTTCCAGTCCCCCAGTGCTGCTGCTCTGATGCTTCCCGGGATGACTGGATGAGAGTGGGTAGTTATACTCACCTTCCAGTCCCCCAGTGCTGCTCTGATGCTTCCCGGGATAACTGGATGGGAGGGGTAGTTATACTCGCCTTCCGGTCCCCCAGTGCTGCTCTGATGCTTCCCGGGATAACTAGATGGGAGGGGTAGTTATACTCACCTTCCGGTCCCCCAGTGCTGCTCTGATGCTTCCCGGGATAACTAGATGGGAGGGGTAGTTATACTCGCCTTCCGGCCCCCCAGTGATGCTGCTCTGATGCTTCCCGGGATAACTGGATGAGAGGGGTAGTTATACTCGCCTTCCAGTCCCCAGTGCTGCTCTGATACTTCCCGGGATGACTGGGTGGGCGGGGTAGTTATACTCACCTTCCGGTCCCCCAGTGCTGCTCTGATGCTTCCCGGGATAACTAGATGGGAGGGGTAGTTATACTCACCTACCAGTCCCCAGTGCTGCACTGATACTTCCCGGGATAACTAGATGGGAGGGGTAGTTATACTCACCTTCCAGTCCCCAGTGCTGCTCTGATACTTCCCGGGATAACTAGATGGGAGGGGTAGTTATACTCACCTTCCGGTCCCCCAGTGCTGCTCTGATGCTTCCCGGGATAACTGGATGAGAGGGGTAGTTATACTCACCCTCCGGTCCCCCAGTGCTGCTGCTCTGATGCTTCTTGTCCTGACAAACAGGAAAGGTAAGTGCTCCATTCACTGTCCACAGAGTCTCAACCTCTCTTGTGTGTCGGACAGAGATCCCAGAAGTGATGGGTAATGGGGAGCTTCAAAACGGCAGCGGCGACGGACTGGGAAGAGAGTATAACTTTTTTTTTTTTTTTCTATTATTCCCATACTAGCCCCATTTAACCATAATTGTAACAAATTGGACACCCATGAAAAAAAACTAGGGGTATCTATCAAGCCAGATGCTCCTAACTTGGGTCACACACAGACTTAGGGTGGCAACAGAAACTACTCCCCTATGTCAATGCCAATAGCCACGCACCTTTGCTGGTATCTCATATGGCCATTGGCAGCCCCACAGTGGGCATAGTTATTGTCCCCTTTGTTCTCGCCCTTACAGGGTCTCTACCTCTAGTTGGCAGTAAAGAGACAGTTTTCTTCCTTCTGGAGCAGCGCTAATTTGCATACTTTTTCCCATGAAGCATTGCCTGTGAGGGTAAAATAAAAGCTGCCAGATTTTTGCTGTATATCCACACAAGTTGGTGCAGATTGTAGTGTAGTGGATTTATCATGGATTTGTCATTGTTGACCTCAATGGGAAAAAGGCAAAATCCGCACTAAAATCTGCAGATTTTACCTTCTCCCATTTAAAGTCAATGGAGAAAAAGTTTCATTAATTACACAATAAAATCTGTAGCAATTGATAGAGTTTTGGGTGCGGATTAACAACAAAAGTGCTGCACTTTCATTCTGTGGATTTTATGCAGAAAACCCAAAGTGGATCCACCCCAATAAGAACCAAAAAACCCCTCATGTCTGTGTTCATGGCAGAAATGGGAGGTGATAACCATTGATCTGTGCCGTGGATTTGAACCTAACCGTTTTGGCGGCTTATTTGGACGCAGTTTAGCCCCTAAATAGGACTGATGCTTGATGTGAAATCCGAGCTTAATCCACATCAAAGAACAGACTGGGCAATTCCTTTTTGAAATCTGCAGCGTAAAAAAAAAAAATCCACACGTGAACTATACTACGGATTCCCATACAAATGAATGGGGCCTGGGCTGCACAGGATTTTGGCGCAGGATCGGCTTCAAGTTCAGATTTAAAATACATTGTATGAAGATCACCTGTTTATTGTATTCATTTATATAGCGCTGTTCTATTCCATAGCGCTGTACAGAGGTGGTCATAATTTACATTGGTGTCTGTTCCCTTGATCTTATAAGGATGTTTTTTTTTTTGTTTTTTTTTTTTAAAGTGTAGAGAAAAACCCCCAAAAACACGGGAAGAACGTAACTCCAACTCGTGACCCCAGTGCTCCAAGGCAACAGTGCTAACCGATGAGCTGCCGCATTGTTGCACTGCGCTCACTACTGAGCCACCACATTGTTGCACCACGCTCACTACTGAGCCGCCTCAATTGTTACACTGCACTCACTACTGAGCTGGCGCGGTTGTTACACTGCACTCACTACTGAGCCACCGCATTGTTGCACTGCGCTCACTACTGAGCCACCACATTGTTGCACTGCGCTCACTACTGAGCCACCACATTGTTGCACTGCGCTCACTACTGAGCCACCACATTGTTGCACTGCACTCACTACTGAGCCACCACATTGTTGCACTGCACTCACTACTGAGCCACCACATTGTTGCAATGCACTCACTACTGAGCCACCACATTGTTGCACTGCGCTCACTACTGAGCCAAACCAAAATTGTTTTCACTGCGCTCACTACTGAGCCACCACATTGTTGCACTGCACTCACTACTGAGCCACCACATTGTTGCACTGCGCTCACTACTGAGCCACCACATTGTTGCACTGCGCTCACTACTGAGCCGCCTCAAATTTGGTTACACTGCACTCACTACTGAGCTGGCGCGGTTGTTACACTGCACTCACTACTGAGCTGGCGCGGTTGTTGCACTGCACTCACTACTGAGCCACCGCATTGTTGCACTGCGCTCACTACTGAGCCACCACATTGTTGCACTGCGCTCACTACTGAGCCAACCACATTGTTGCACTGACCACTACTGAGCCACCCCCTTGTTGCACTGCGCTCAAATACTGAGCCACCACTTATTGCACTGCACTCACTATGACCACCACATTGTTTTCACTGCACTCACTACTGAGCCACCACATTGTTGCACTGCACTCCCTACTGAGCCACCACATTGTTACACTGCGCTCACTACTGAGCCACCACATTGTTGCACTGCGCTCACTACTGAGCCACCACATTATTGCACTGCACTCACTACTGAGCCACCACATTGTTGCACCGCGCTCACTACTGAGCCACCACTTTGTTGCACCGTTGAGCTGCTGCGTTGTATCACGCTCACCATTGAGCCGCTGCGTTGTTCTGCCGCACTCACCGCGGGGGCCGCTGCCTTGTTGCACCGCGCTCCCCTCTGTAGCCTATCACACAAGCTCTCCCTAGAAATAGTGTTTTGCCCCTTCCCGTATAACTGCAGATTTGGCATTCAGGACCCAGTCCGGGCTCTAATGACGGCCGCATCGCTTGCCAACCAGCGCGCCCAGAATGGCGTATAACCAAGACACGGCCGTGGAAATGTTCTTCTCACAACCTCCCATGCAGACAGCCCTCTATAGCCCTTTGTCAGCTCCACAGGAACTTTAATGAGCAGTTTTACATCTGCAAACATTGACCGCCCTGATTAGTGGGGGGGTCCAGCATGCCAGAGGCACGACTCCCCATCTCCTGGCAATGCCTCCAGGATCCCACGTTACCGTGCCATGCTCTTTATCCACCGTCTCCTCGCCGGCGCTTATTGCATATAGACGCGTTGAATAGATAACATCACTTACGCAAACCGGAGGGCACCGGAGAGGCGGCGGCAGGGGCGCGCTTATTGTTTTGCACAGAGCTGAGTGATTTTTGGGGGACACGGACCCCACGTCCCTGACCCTGCTTTTCTACAAACAATGCTGCAGTCAGGATTGTACGGGACTACAATGGGTTGAGTCACCCTCACCGTCGACCCCCCAAAATGGAAGGCAGAGCCGTTACTATGCAGCGACGGTGACCTTCCATTTGCAGTGAAAAAAGTTTAAAAAATTTCTTTGTGCATGGTAAAAAGTTTTATTTTTTTTTTTTTTTCTCCCCCGGATCCCACCACCGTCGCCCCCTCCTCGAGAGGGATGTTGGCAAACGGCGCATTCCCGGAGGATGTTTTTCTGTCCCGTACTTAATTATTTTGGTGATGCAGAATTAATCAGAGCTTTATGTTAATTAGCTCGCTCTGCAGTCCCTGAAACAGGTGGTGGAAAATATGCAAATTAATGCAGAATCCAATGCTCGGCCTAACCGGTTTTAATTACCATAAAACGCGCGCACGCACTCTCCTCTCTCGCCGCCGCCGCCATCTATCCTCTCGGCTACAGCTTCTTTTTTTTTTCTCGTTCAGATCCAGGACTACTCTCAATCGCACCTTCTCTGTTTGCAGCTGTGCCGTGAATTGCTCCCTGTTATCAGTCTGCGGGGAAAAAAATACTGTTGTGTTTTTTTAAAAGGGGGTTGTCTCATACAAGGACCCTGTTTTTTATGTTAAAGATCTTGAAAAAAAAGTATTTTGCAATATGGCCATTAACAGGTTCCCTTAATTTTTGTATCCCCTCATGGTTTGTGCTGTTCACGCTCCAAGGTGCTATAGCTACGACCTTTGGTTCGATTCAAAATGTTTACGGTTTTGAGGGTTTTCTATAGAACAAAATTTTGTTCTTTTTCCCCCGGGAATAGGGCCCCCCCAAGCGTGGATTTTAGCTACGCCCGTTCGTCTCCCCTTTGGTCCAGCGGGGGGTTTCGGGTGTGGGTCGGGCGTGGAGCAGGGTTTTTGCAGGGTTGGGATCTCTAAAAGGGAACCCATCCAAAATATATAAATAAGTTGGTCCAGTTATTTTGTGAAAAGAGCAAGAGGAATTGGGTCGGCCCATGCTCCTGTCCCTATTTTCAGCCTTTCCCTGGGGGTGTAATTGTGACTGGAGCAGGAAAAGCCTGCCCGGGGAAAGATTCCGCTCCCAGGGCAAACAGATTTCAAAAAATGTTTCCCTTTTTCAAAAAATAGAAGATTCAACCATTCTCAAAATGTGTGGAGGCATTCCTTTATCCCCTGACGTTAGAGATGTGCCCCTGGGTCAGTTTTGCCCCCAACCCAATTTTGTGTAGAGGGGCCCGTTTTTGCCGGAAAATAAGAGTCGAGTGGGTCATTTTTCGTTTCGATGGAGGCGATCTATTTTCAAACAAATTTCGAGACAAAACAAATGTTCCTCGGGTTTTGATTTTTAAAATTTTTTTTGTGTTCTAAAGTCATTCAAAAAAAATTTTTTTTCACTGACAAGCAAAGGGTAACAATTTTTGAACTTCAGACCCCTATCTCTAAACCCACTAGCTTTGAGGTACTGTAATTTTATATAAGTCATCTTACTTTCTTATAATAAATTGACTTGCAAGTATTTAGATCTGCTTTGTTACGTTTTGTCCTAAAAATCAAAATGTTAATTTTTTTTATTTTTTTAGTATTGGGGGAAACCCCCTTTTGGTTTCAATCTGCCAATTCTTCTGGGCCCGGATCAGGGTTTTTGACCAAAATTGACCCAGGGCTCTTTCACAATTCCCAATGTTGGTGCAGATGGACTTTGGATACAAATACAGCTTTTTTCTTCAACTCTACCCCAAAATTTTAAAAGATCAAAACATTGTTAACCCCTTTTTTTCAGTGTCGTTTTTACCCAAAAAAGCTTTTTATTGTATCATAAGGTGATAAAAAGCCGGATGACCATTTTTCACATAAATTATCAATAAAATGCGCCGTGTGAGGAAGGGTCAGGGTTTTGGGGGAATGGGAGTCGGGTCCCCGGGCTTGGCTTGCGATCCCCAGCCCTGGTTTAGCTACAGACCTGTTCTATCTCTCCTGATAGGCTAACCCAGGGTGGCGATTATTTCAGACCTGGTGCCCCAGCAGCTTTTCTCTGCAGGGAAAAAGAAGCCAGTAAAACATCCCTGAATTCAAAGAAACCAAAAAACAGGACGAACAATGTAGTGGAAAACCCTTTAATATGAAAGACAGGAAAATGAATGATTCCTTTTCTTCCACCCCGAAATTTTTTCTTTTTTCCCCTC